>SZWC01008237.1:71752-88599 GCA_023375785.1 Penium margaritaceum
CACACACACACACACACACACACACACACAAACATACACACATACGATGGTGGACATCCACGCATGATGGTTAATTGACATGTGCCGGTTGCACCTAGAATATGATCAACATAGAGAATACAATCGTAGCATGCACGTGAGTGTCGAACACATGATTACCATGATGTTGAATGCATGGTCGATTAGTCCGTCGGTTAAATCGTCGACACGAGTGTCGAATGTACCATTGTCATAAATGTTGATTGCACGATTGGAAAAGGTTGCGAGTTGTACTTTTGTCATGGGTTCCGAATGCACCACTAATGCGAGTGCCGAACGCACTATGGCCATGAGCTGTGATTGGACTAGCTATACTAGTGTTGATGGTAGGACACATGTTATAAGATGCCGATTGCAACAATAATATGAATGTCGATCTCATCCTGTTGTATCAAGTAGCAAGAACTAGCCAACTCGTTGCCTCGTCAGGCTAGCTTGCGATAGAATACCAGACAAAAGCATACGATCTATGCCGCAGTGGTCTTTTGGGCAAGTGCATCAAGCGCACTATTCAAAGCGCCAAAAATACGTCATTTGACGTTTGCAAGGCATCTTGACGAAGTCGAGGATGGTCATACTGTCAAATCCTTCATATGGAGAACCCACAGTCATGGCTAGAAACAATCGCAGACGGCTGTGGTGATCAGATATATGCCCGAACGGCATCACAAGAACACAGCGATCTCGGTTGCCACCGACAGTGACAACCATCGGAAGTTAGAGTATTTGCCCTGCAGATAGCAGTATTGGGAGGTACTTTTAAAATAAGTACGAACCAAATTTGAACGGATATATCACATGTGACAAGGAAGATTTCCTCATGATTGGACCATGCTAAAAGTGGACGAACTCCTCCTTGGCCATAGATGGAACATGCTACAAAAGCCCAAGTCGGTTGAGCACCAAGTCCAAAATCTGCACTGCTTGCATGACTACAAGGGGTCAGCGCGCATGACCAAGCACCAGAGATAACCCACTTTACAATGGATCATGGTATGTAATTCATACCATTGAAATTCAACCACATGAAGTTGGGTACACAACATGCGTGGAATACGTGCACAGATGCACGGAAACCCTATCCACTGAGTGTTGGTACGTCGATCACGACACCCAGTCATGGATAAGTTGTGCGGGCAAATGATCACAATGGTCTTGTGCCATTTGAACAAGCTGACAATATCAGCTGATATTTTGGATGAAAATGGCAACACCATTGTACCAAACAAGTGGTTTGGTGGGCGTAGGACGTGCGATGCAACAACCGCACGTCCCATTACGGTACAACGTTCAAAGGCAAATGCGATTGTTTCATGACTCAGCCCGTGTCATGAATATGTTATGAGGTGTTAAATAATCCTCGATGGTTTTCATCCTACTGCCTGTACACATTGTATGCTGGCTGCATTAGTACCTTTCGAAGGTTTTGAGCATCATTAGTCATGGCCGATGTGAACATCGATCCGTGATTGAACATGTCAAGGATGACATCCCTGAATCAATGCTCAATGGAAAAACCATTGACATCGTATCACTCAGTGAGTGATGGATACAAATTGTGCTACCCGACTGGTACGGACGATTAACAGGTACATTAGTGTACTCACAAACCTTCTCAAAAGACAAGGATTATTGTTAATGTTGTAAATACACCAGAGAGGGATGGAGACTCTTTGATGGGTCCTCAACGATTTGAGACAACGCAATGCGGTGGTCAAAGATCGCAAGAGTTAATTCTGGCATATGACAAGATTGACCGAATGTCGAAAGTGAACAATTTTGAAGGTGACACCTTCAGTCTATCATCACTTGGTGAGTGAACATGTCATAGAATTTGATAGAGAAAAGTATGTAAACCGATGTCGATGACATTAAATCATCCACAGTTTGATGAAAATCCATTTCAGAGAAAACGAGCGACACTACTTTTCAATTAATATGCTCCAAATAACTATGAAAATGTCATAGATTTGTACAAACCAACTATGACATAGTTGGGATCACGTCAAGGTCTAGGTTTTACGCTAAAATCTTATGACCGTGGAGACGATCTATAAGCCAATAGCTTTAAGCTAACAGTGTGTTAGCACCTACGTTGGTGGTTCGACCAACCACATAACGAGTCAGAATCAACATTGGGACAAAATAATGACCATTGTGTTGGAACTAAATGTTGATATAAGGACTCTTCAAGATGGACCTTGAGGAACGATACTTCTCATCAGATTCTTTTGATGTCTGGAGAAACTTCTTCAAGTTGAGGGCATCGTGATACGCTACACCAGTCGTGTACATCACACTCTTCAAACATCATGTGGATGGATTCTGTTCATACCAAAGCCATGGTGTAGCACCGACGTCCAATTTGTTGGAACAAAACCAATCTTTGAGAGAGAGCATAGTGTTTATAATAGTTGAACCACACTTTGATGACCCGGAAGGTCATGGTAAAGCAATTGAACTCCCTTGGCTCTGGAGATGGTTCACCTTAAGCACATTGCCGAATGCAAGTACAATATGTTTAGGATGTCGCTGCAGTGGTATCCACAACGATGGTTGTTTGTCGGATGTCTTTGATGAGGGCGATCCCCTCTACAAGTGCCTTGGGTGAGGTATATGGAAAACACTCTATTGAGTGGAAGTACCATTTGTACACAACAAAAGACGTTGAAGTAACATGTTTTGTTGTGACTTGGCAAACACAATCCGTGACGGGTTCCTGAATGGAACCTTAGGATGTGATGACATAAGCACAAACGGAGTTTGGAACTGGTTGTTCCCGGCTCACCCGATGTGATTCGGAGGTGTTTGATCAAAATCACATGGGATTGAAACCCAAAAGGTGTTCTTACAACTTGTACCACAATGATTGTGGTCATGGTATACCCATTTGGTGAATATCGTACGAAGAGCACTTCGTTTGTGGATAGAATCCACGGTCATTGAAATTGGTTATCTCAGTTCACCTACTTCAAAAGCAACGTGATTTTGATAGGGATGTGAGCGGCAGATTTCGGTACCCAAATCAGACAGAAATGAGGAGATGATGGTTGAGACCAAGATCATCTAGGTTGGAGCATTTTCATGTCTAATGATGGACTTTAACGGCAATTGCACATTCCGGACGACCAATGCTGCCTCCTTCAAAGATTTGTGCAATCTTTCAATAAAAAAGAAGTGTGCTCAGAAACCATGTCTTAGGATCTTGGTACATTCCAATCCTAATAAAAAGCTAGTATGCGAGTTGCATGGGCTTCGTGGAGCTTGGTTGAGTTCAGCCAACCAACCCATGGATGCTGAAAGAGGTTTAGTAGACCTACGCATGGTCATAAACACGTGGTTGCAAACCAAAAGGACCGATGTCCGGATCTTGGATTGCACGTATTGACAATGTCGCGGGGAGGTACCACCTCGGCAACAACCCCTTAGAAGAGATCATGTCCGAACGACATGGGAAATGTTGTATGGACCTGGATAGTTTTTGTGGGGATGTCCGCTTAATTGGTTGCAGGGACGTTCCTTGCAAAGGGGGAGGAGGCGTCACCACAACAACTTGCTGAACATGTACCACACGGAATGTGGAGCAATTTTTCTTCCATATCCTTTTCCAAAGTGGCAAGTCGACATTGACAATGTAAGTTCCAAATGGCATCGACCATACAGACGATACACATGTGTGATGAATCTTTCGCAATGGAACACCAACACGTATGTTCAAACGTACAGAGGTTGTACGTGCCTCGTCTTGGCAACAGCCAGGGGATTCCGTGGTGAACACAGAATGTTATACGCAGATGATCACAATTGTGAAAAAACCACGCACGTGCATGATTGATTGTGCGTGAACGTGATGCAACAGTGTTGCGGATGACAAGATTTCTCATCTGTGCTCTTATGCATGCTTTTTTTTTGTAGGGTTTGCATCTTGAAGTACAGAATGATGAAACCTCATTGAGCAAGGATGAACCGGGACGGTTCGGAGAAAAGGGGGAGGAATGTAGCGTGCGGAGCATTTTTAGGATTAAAAATGGTCTTGAAATATTTACGCCATGTTTCAAGGTCTCGAGATTGGAGTCTGGAGGCATCCTTTTGCGTTAAAAAATATACAGGCTAAATTCTAGGTCGACTCTAGTCTGAAAAATACCTTCAGTGTGGATTTGGGACGTGAGAAGTGTCGCAATGGAGATCCATTGCGTCACTCCTCCTCCACCCCTTGAGTACGACTAGGGCCTGTTTCCACGTAGCTATGCCACGTGGAAGGATTAGGCTAGGATGCATGTTTTGACATCCGTGTCCTATGACGACTGTGTCCATTTTGTCGTGACATGTCTCAGCCAAAATGGCTGAGGTAGCCAGTCACTCGGCCTCTTCCGGACTGACTAATCTGAGGGCTTCTGTTTTTTTCCTACAGTTAGTCGCAAAACGACCAGTGCCATTACATTGCTATAACAGAATATGAGAGGTCAAGGCAGTTGGCCAAAATTCCCTTGGCCAATCAATGTAAAGAGGTTGCCGTATGGTGTGCCGTGAATGAATGGAAAAAATCACAAATGTACCAAGTTTACGGAATCATGTACGTCGGGGATGTTACACCCCCCTCCTAGTAGTGTCTTCCATGCGTGCTACCGTACATAGGTTGATACCAGCTAAAAAAACCATAAAAAATGCATCCCATAAGTTTTTTTAGAATCATAACCGTTATGCAAGGCGTCGTAGTCGAGCCACATCACAAGATTCCATGTCACTTTTCCTTGTTGTTGGTGTCCAAGGATGTTCTTCACCTCCTATGGCGTGCCTTCGTCAGCTTCTACAAGTGTCGGAGGCACATCTCTGCCACGGAAGTGCTGGCATGGGTCCTGGTCGATTTTGAGTTATCTCATGTAGAAAACCGAGTGAATATCCATACTGTGATGCAGGCAGAACGTGGCAATAATATGTGTCGGCATCTCCTGGATGAAAAAAAACTACAACCACTTAGGTCTGAGCTCTGTGGATTTCTATCTTAATAGCTTGAGGTTTCGTGGAGCTTAGTGAGGTATGCCCATCGACATGGAAATTAGTGTCTGTCCGATGCTTTTCGATAGCTCAATTGATTACACTCACCAAGTAGATTTTTGTGCAATTCATCAATGGGTGGCACTATGACCTGATGAATAAATATACATTGCTAGTATGATTTGTCAAACCAAATATTTGTCTTGTTGTATCCAGCGGGCTTTTTATGATTTTTTATTAAGGTTACAAATAAGGGTCAAACGACAAGTGTTCTGATCTCGACTTTGACATCCGGCCATCAACTTAGAGCGTCCACTTAATTTGTTCTTCCATGATGGTACTTGATATTGTAGTTGAAGTTAACCAAGAAAAATCCAGCCACAGATTTGGTTGATGGCTAAGACTTGGATAATTTGTGAGGTACTTCAATGCATGGTGATCATTACAAGAAGCACATCGTCAGAATTCCAAGTAACATTGCTATCTTGTTAACGCATGCACGTTTGCCAATTCTTTTTTTTTGGTGCACTGTATATTCCAACTCGGACCGTCGTAGGTTTGATGACATGTATGTGACCCATTATTCTCCTATACTGTTGGATTGTAACAACTCCAATTGCTCGACCGGACGCGTTGGTGGCCATGATGTAGTCCACCTTTGGATTTTCAAGTTGTAAGGTCGGCATCAAGGTCAGAGCGTTTCTCAAAGGGTTCGACTTTTTTTTTTTCCTTTTCTTTTTTCTGTTTTTCCAATCCCACACGGTGGTTCTAGAAATGTTATTAAAGGCAGGGACTGACATAGTAGCACAACTACAAATTGAGTGTAGTGGTTTCAGAGCCCCAGATACTTGGACATCTTGGACATTAATGGACGTGGTCAAATCAACGACAACTGCCACTTTTTTTTTAGTACACAAATTGAGTGTAGTAGTTTCAGAGCCCCAGATACTTGGACATTATGATCCTACCATCATTGATGAATTAGCCCCAAAAATCCATGAAACGACAACCGACATTACACTTTAAAAGTGTCTCAATGAATTCTCTTCTTGTAAACATTCAAGGAATTTTTGGAGATGTCCACTATGATCCTATTGAGTGCAGCTGTACACCACAATTTGTGTCGTAGACAAAAAAAAACATCATTGAGGTACGACTGAGAAATAATTTTCATTATTGATATAATGATGTCGGGTAATTCAAGATTCTCAACGGCATGACCATGCCATTGCTCAATAGGTCCATATTCAAGAATTTTTGTGCTTGTCTGCTTTGGTTGAAAATCTTATCCGCTCACAAAAAAAGGCAGTGGTTCTTGATGGTAATGTCGTCAAATTCTTGGTAGCCCATGCACATCTACATTTTTCCAATATTCCTTTCGATAACTGAACCGAGGCTACATAGGGTGATGTGGATGGATGGATGAAACCGTACTCGAGCAACTCATCCAGATGGAGTTTTAGCTCAATCACCTTGTGGTCGCTCATTTGATAGGCCCCTCAACCGTTGGCCTGCTATCCAGATTCAGGTTGATGTAGTGGTCAGGGTTGAATTGCAGAGGTAGAATTTGGAACATTTTCTTGAAGAAAAGGCATTTAAACTCCTCAATGAGTGGTGTTTTTACACCAATGAAGTTGATGGATCGGTTGTGTCAGCTGCCACAAAATTTCCCCTTCACTTGGTTCTAAGTCGACTAGCCACGTGCGTGCCCCTTGTCACGAACATAACTTTTCCACATCAAGCGCGATGGATATCATGTGTCATCGTATTATACTTGCTGCAAATTCCTATGATTCTTCCTGTAATTGCCAGTGTGTCTCAGGTCACTCAATAAGAGGTTGGTATCTTTTGTTGCCTTTAATTCTAACATAGATTCTGCCGCTGTTCCAGCCCATTCAGATTGTGCCAATATAGGAAATCTCATATTGAGATGAATCTTGACCTCTCACTGGACAAGTTCCCTAGACCGTTATATCTTGTTATTCCTCTATTTGATCTCGGGTAGGTTTCACAAAGTTGAAAAATGTACAGTCATTTGTCAGATCCACACCCTTGTTTCGGTCTTCAAACCCAATGTCTGAACCATGTTATCGCTTATGAACCTGCAAGAGGCCCCTTATCTAGTAATGGCATTCACATTTTAGGGCTGTTGTAACCCCTCAATTGTACCCGCAAGAACATTGTTGGTTGGTTGTCCTCGTATCCCTAATTGAACTGTGTGAACTCCGGAACCCTTCTCTGCCTCTGTTGTGAGCCGTTGAGATAGGTGATTGGTCAGTGGAATTTTTTTTTACCGGAGAGGAGCTTCTCCATCTATTCCTCTCCTCTGCAATTTTTTGCTTCCTCATGATTGTTTTTGTGGCGTCTCCCCTGTGTGGGCTTGCTTCTGCCACTTACAAAAAATACATACGAAGTGGCCTTGTTTCTCGCAATTCCTAAACATTCCTTGGTCTTGCTAATGGACAACGTCCATCTCCATTAAAGAAAAATAATTTGTCCTTTCTTATCTTCATCTTCCACGATAGAGATTGTAGCTCTGATTTCACAGGCGGTTGCATTCCTCTATCCAAGCATTGTAGTTGGCGTTGTTGATGCAATCAGCTATTAAAACTGTTTGTGAAAATTTTTCCTCAATGCCAAATATTAAAATTGCCTGTCGGATATTGTGCTTAGGGTCGTTGTGATGTATATCGAGTTCATCACAGGCGATGTCACCGCCGGTGATGATTTCATGGGAATTCCATGTGTACGCCATCACGATGGACTACAAGCATAGGCGTTGGAGCTTGTACCATGCATCAGACTTCTCCTTCAGCTTTCTGGAATATATGAAGATCGTGCGCGAGAAGTCATCCCAGTTTTTTGCTAGAGTCTGTAAAATTTTCCACATGGAAAGGATTCTCTCAAAAGGTAGAATGCCTATGGTCAATGATGTGAGAGTGATCGTGCAAGCCATTGATCCGGCCAAGTTTTTCTCCTACTCCCGTCAGACCTCCTTTATATCGGACCAACAACTCAGAGTTGTGCCAGGAAAATAGTGAGTTTCAAGGGAGAACATCTCTTAGTCCTTGTTTATCCCAATTGTGGTGAAGTACACGTTCGAACTTGATAGCCACATCTTAACCGTCTGTCCTTCAGATTTTCTAGGATGGAATGGCTCAAGGAGTGCCGTCCTGATTTGAGATTCACCCGAGGTTTGGTTCTCCTCTCATTGAGCACTCTTCCAATACACTTGGAAGGTTTGGAGGGGGGGCTCGACGTCCCAAAGGTGAGGGGATATTATCGTCGTGGATACTATCAATGTGGAATTCAAAAGTGCTGGATCAATGTCGCATGTGCCCTGACCCAAACATCGAGGTGAATCCATCGATGATTTTCCTCCAAGAAACAAAGTCACTTCTGACGCATATGAAACAACGAGACAAATGATACAACTATATATGCCGGTTGTACAAATATTAAAACTGGAAAATCTACCTGTATAAACATAATATTGTAATTAATAGGCAACCGTAAAGATAATGTGTACATTATGATTTTCTTCATGCATTTATACAGCATTGTACAATTCTAGATGTTTCCAATTATCTTTAAATGCACTACCACTTCATTCACAAATGAACTAATGGTCTTACAAATGTATTCATTTAAACAAACTTCCAAGAAGTAAAAAAAATACACGTGTTCAATACATTAATACGGTAGTGTATGAAAATGGCATGAGCAACCATAACTCTGCCTACCTCATAGTGAAAAATACGAGGAAAAAATTACTGACGATGTAACCTCCCTGTAAAAAATCTTGATTCATATGAACAACAAAGAAAACACCTAGTGCACTATTGGATCAGGCATGACCGCACATTCACATAGACACCATGCTCAACACAACACAAAGAGCCTTATTTCATGGTGGACAATAGAGTGCACCAAATACAATTTGTTGCTAGTTTCACATTATGCAAGGTTCCAACACTATCGCTTTCTCTGGCATGTGTTCAAGCACTGGATTTCACACTTGGTATCTTACTGCTCAAATTAGTAGCACAGATGAACCCTCTATGGAAAAATCACAGTACAATGAGAACTAGCTCCAACAGTGCATGATAAATTATAGTGTGGAAGGCAACCATAATCATTGACACGGAACCACATTTTCCTATTTAGCTAGAAGAGCTAAACTCCTAAAATGTTTCAGTGTTGTGTGGGTCTTGTGGCTGATGACAAGGGTGAAAAAGTAAGTGTGAACTTTCTAATGTAAGGATGCACGTCTTTGTGAAGAGGCACAACTGAAAGTGGTCTTCTGTTCAATTTTGCTAAGGATGCAACAAAGAGAGCTTTAGGATGTATAAGTACCCTTTGGTGGTGGTCGAACTGCTAGGATCCTAAAGGCCACACAAGAATACATTCCTGTTTCTTGGGATTAAAAAAGAAGTGTTAAAGATGGGGAATGCTACTAAGATTTAACCAGATTCCAAAGGAATTCAATGTTTGAATCATAATTCGAGCAATAAATTTCCAGCAACAGGGGTCCTGCCAAAAGATGTACTTACAGTTGCACATATTTAGGGAATATGTTTGACTTTTCTTGTTAAAACCGATTACCTAGGGAGATCGTCTCTACTTTTAACAACCAAACGGAAGGGTGTGGACAACACAAAGTTCATTTATTTCACTATCATTTAAGGCGCATTCTAAATGAATGAGAAATATTACATGTGTGCTCATGTTTTCGTTTAGGCTATTTTCCACATGTTGGGCACAATCTGACAGTTTTGAGTCGTGATTCAGCCCCTCATGATTTCATACCCATGATGTCACGACCGACATCGGCCTAGATTGTGCCTTGCACATTCATGTTTCTGGCCACTGTAGCATAGGGCTCATTGGGTGGCATTGTCATTCAGTGATCATGCAAGGCACGATACTTGATTCGGGAAATAAATGAGATACCTTGTCAAGTACAAGTTTTCCAATGTGCCGATGTATGTGCAATTTCTCCAGCTTGCCCAACATGCCAACACTCACCAACTTTTTGTCTGAGGTTATTCATGAGGAACACCATCATAACACTTGTCATGCATTCTCCGGAACCAGGCCCAGTGTCCCTCCATGCTTTGACCAATGGTGACTACATCCACCGCATCTATGCCTGTTGCCCAAACCTCAAACAACACCATCCATGAGCGCCTCCCAAAAGCCCACACAGGTTCCATTGATGACAAGGACAAGCAGAGGTTTTCCGTGAAAAGCCGCCTATCAAGGCCAAGTTGCCCTTGGACAATGACATCCATGCTCAACTGCACCAATCCAGCCATTTCCGCTATGGTTTCAGCTGAAGAGCGCCATGAAACAGATGTTGCAGAGGAGCTTGTTGTCGTGACCTTGTTGGAAGGACTAGGAAATAAGACAAAGACAAAGAAAAATCAGATGAAATCCATGCCGATTGTATCCCTCTTTCCCTCCCCGTTTTCCTAGCCTCCTGAACCACTTCATCCACATGTTGCAGCTCCAAGAGAGGTCCCTCCAGGACTGGTTTGGACTTGACCACACCCCAATCTTCCATGCCATAGTCTAGTGCCATGATAGCTCAAGCCACGATGCAATCTCGTCATTGTACAAAAGCTGCCGCACTTTGATGTACAAAAATCTGTCATAGAGCACCATGAGAAAATTGGTGTGAACCATGCATGACGTAGTTGAAACCATGGGGTGCGCTTTGTTGGCCCCCGGGAGGACCTGTTTCTTCCAGATGTGCTGTATGTGCCTGATCTTAAAGTCAACCTGCTATCCATCACCACCCTCCAGGGTAAGGGCATGGACTACATCTCCAAATGTGGCACTGGATCTGCCTCATTGCAGTCTTTTGGCTGTGATGTGCTCCGTGGCCTCCGTTGTGATCGCCTATTTTGTGTCCCCCTGCCGCTTCCATCATCTTCCACTTTTCCTACTCTTGTTCACGTTGCACCGACCGTGTCCTCCAAACACCTTTTACAGTTCTGTGTGTGTCAAATAAACACCACTGCCATCGAAAGCCTGCTACACATTTGCCTGGCACAAGGTCTTGACCTTGCCTCGTTTTCTCCTCCTCGTACGCCTGACTATCTTAACTGTGCCCAAGTTAAGATGCACTAGTCTCATCTCACTTCGCAGCCCCTTGATCTTATGCATGCTGATGACATGGGTCCTTTTCTTCATGATTTTCTTGGTGATTTTGGGCGTTACATGCTTTGTCTCACTGATGAATTCTCTCGTTTCCAGTGGGTCTTTACGTTATGCCAAAAGAGCGACGTAACTGATATTCTTGGGGAGTGGCTTCTCCAGGCTAAGGGCGCCCGTTAGGGAAAGCTTCGGAAATTTCATGTTTTTGAATTTCATGATGTTCTGTTCTTTGAGGCTGTTTTTTAGCGTGATCCTCATTTTCTGGCCTTTGCCGACACCCTTCTCCCTCTCTCTCATTTGGAGGGGAAGTGTCTTTGCCGCGGTCATTCCTATTGCCTCCTCTCATTAGGACAACGGTGTCTTTGTCCTTATCGATGCTTCTGTTGATGACACCAAAATGTCACCATATAAATCCTCTACCTTTGACTCTTCTTCCTCTGTCTCCCTGTCTGTCTCAATGTTGCGGCCTACCACTGCCCCCGATGACCCTTCTCCTGCCTCTTCCCTACATGATTCACGTGTTAACTGCATGCTTGCTCCTGAGTGGAGGGCTTCGGAGCGGTGAGGGGCTCTCGGCTGGCTCATAGGGTCTCGTGCATAAAAAACCTAGGGGTTGTTCTAGGCATGCCAATCTTACCCAGAGACTTTTGTACTCCATGCTTTGCTGCAAGTGGCCTGTCTCCCTTGAGACCCAAGCCCACAACTGTCCGTGAGGCTCGTGCGGCCACAGATGCCTCTCTCTGGGAGACCTTCATATAGGAAGAACTATCTGCACAACGTGAGCAGGTTGACTTTCTGCACGATCTTAAGGCAGTCTCTACGTGCTGGGTCTTCATGTGCAAGTTGAAGCCTGATTGGGCTATTGATCCCTACAAAGCGCGTCTCACCCCCAAAGGGTCCTCTCAAATCCTTGGTGTTTACTTTGATGAGAAGTTTGCACCCATTGAGCACTACACCACTGCTCCACCTTTGAGCTTGGTTGCACACCATGATTGGAAGCTCGAATAGATGGATGTGAGTAATGCCTTTCTGAATGACACATTGGATGAGGAGATTTACATGGTGCAGCAAACCGATGCTAGCAACAAGGTGTGGTGATTGTATAAGGTCTAATATGGCCGAAAGCAGTCACCCCACTGCTCGAGCATGGAGATGATAACCACTTTTGAGAAATGAGCATTCTGCCATATCTTTGTTGATCTTGCAATGTTTTCTACCCTCCTTACCCCTTGTTGCCATCCTTGTCTACGTTGATGGTATTTGTATCACCTCTTCTCTTCGAGCCTCTTTGCTATCCAGTCAGTGAAGTCCCTCTTGTAGCCAGTGTACAAAATGAAAAACCTAGGTCCCACCCAACTTCTCCTTGGAATGGAGCTCGAGCGTGACCGTCTTAACCACACTCTCAATGTACATCAGGCAGCTTATACACACCCTCCTCCTTATTCTAGGAGGGAGTTTTTTTCCATTACTTCCTACCATTTTCATTGCCTCAACGCCTGTGAGCCAAGCCGGTTAAACACAACTTCTGAAGAAGTTGTGTCCCAGTTGAAGGGGAAGTCGATGTCACTGATTTTCTCCAGATCATTGGTTCCCTCATCCATCTTGCCAAGACGACACGCGTTGATGTTGTGTTTGCCGTCAACTACCTGGCGCAGTTCTCTCAGCGCTCCTGCAAACGCCATCTTGAGGCTGCTATTAATTGTTCGTGGACTACACAAGTCAAGCTTTGCTATAAGCACACCCCTCACTCATGGTTGACGCCTACATAGATGGCAACTGGGCACATGATAGCGACACTCCTCACTGATCCGGTTACATCTTCCTGGTCGGAGACACTAGTATGTTGTGGAAGAGTGAAAAAGGGATGTGTTGCATGCAGGTTAAGCCAGGCCGAGTACATCGCTCTCGGCTCGGGTGTTTGAAAAAAGGTTTTGGTTGTGTCGTCTATTGTAGCAAGTGCGCAATCCCATTCGCTGCATCACCTTGCATTACGACAACCAAAGCACAAAGGCCACCGCTGAAAGCCATGGCATGCGACATTCACGCACTATGCACGTCAATATTAAACACCACTTTGTTCGTGAGTTTATTTTTTCTAGTGTTGTAGAATTTTTCGGGGTGGACACACGGTCGCAACACGCAGATTTCTTGACCAAGGCACTCAGCTCTTGCGCGTTCAAGTTTGTTGTTCACCCTGTTGGCCTGACACGTGCGCCATCTGCACCTGATTGATCATACTGCTCATTTTCCCCTCTTGCAGCTTGTGTCATGTACATTCTTCTCAGTCTGTGCACATGCCGCGTTCTCTTGTGTTGTGTGTCACGTTTGCTCGTGTGCAAGGGGAGGTGTTTTATTGATACTCAAGTGCTCATCATCTAATACACGTGTCGCTGTCCACAGGCCTCACTACATTCACATCTTTACAAAAGAGTAAACCATCATCGCTACAACACACATCTGACGGTATTTTTCACTCTATGCTGTCAATGTCTCTGCCATTCACGTAGCCAGGGTCTTGTGCCTATGGACAGGCCAATCAATCTCTTGAGTTTGTAACATGTGATACTTGGTTCGTTTCTCACAACCTTGGTGGCATGACCACATACAATGTTGTGGATTGTCTTGCATGCATGGTTGGTTTTGTGGTTGCATTCTGTTGGTTGCCGGGTGCTGATCCTGCTGGGATCAGCATCCGGCAGCAGCTGCTCTCCTTTAAATTCTAAGAGGTTGGGCTCGAACCAAGGGCTGGCGGCAACCATTCCTTGTGCGTGATGCACGTTGTGGGGCCCGCTCACCGTATAAATGCCTCGCTCCACCCAACCATTCACCACTTGTTCAAGTCTGATGTGAGCTTCACCAAATCCATGGCATTGCTCGTCCCCTCTCCCTCGTGGTCTCTCCCTTGCTCCTCTCCATTAACTACAATTGACTTGTTATCCACTCGTGCGCAACTGCATGACAACTGCCACGGCATCCCAAAGACTTGGTGGGGCACTCTGCCTTTTTCTCCCGTAACCTCTACGGTTTTCTCGGTGGAATGGCCTTGGGTTCTTACATTGTGTGTCCAGGGGTCAAGACGATGCGTCTGTAGGTTCATACGGTTCTGCATTTAAATGTCTGTGCATTGAGCCACGCCCAACACAGTGATTTGGGGCCATTTTTAGGGCAAACCGACGCTGCGACGTGTCACTTGCCGTACGTTGTGACAATCACTTTTTCTGCGTGTTCGTCAGTTTCCATATCACTGTGCAGCATAATACTGCTGGAGCTTGTGAGTCTACGCGCGGCTCCCTTGGCCAAACCATTGTTGTTCTCACACATGCCTTGCATGCTCCTATGTCAGCTTACTGGAGAGTGCTGCCACGTCAGGGACAAAAAAGTTGCGAAGTTTTCAGTCATCTTCTCATGGTCGACTAAGGGCTTAAACCTGAACCCTCCCTCCCAAGAGGTGCTCCATGTTTGTACGCACTGCACCAAAAGTGGATAATGCCTAATTTTCATGATTTTGCATACATTGGTAGTGGCTTACAAAACTTTCACACACATGCAAAGTGCACATAGGAAGGTCAGACTTGTACACAAGGCAGACATGTTTTGAAAAAGTGTCTGAACGCACAAAGCACCATGTGCTCACTGTGTAGTCGAGGGTGGTCTTAAGGCCTCCACCAAGTACATAGAATCGACATTCCTTTTCCTTGATCTCACTTCCATGTCCCAGGTCTAGGACTAGCTGTCAATGTAGTGCGGGTTCTACGGAGTGAAGAAATGCTGCTTTCTCACCCTCATCTTGCCCTGCACTTGACGAAGTTCAACTCTTAATTGCAACGATGCATCTTACCAAGAATTGCAAAGCCCTCACACTTCATAATGAGTGGAGCAGGTGCAATGACGTGCACGGATCAAACCGACACATTGCTACGCTTCTTTTCATCTTTTCCACGAGAGGGAGAAAAGGCTTCTGGCTGCACCTATTGACTTCATCACATTCTACTTGCTTTCACCTTCGTTCGTCGATCCCCCGTCCTTGGTCGCGCCCTCTTCCATTGCCTCGCCCTCCTGCACCCTCCACGAGTCACCACAGAAACCACGAGTCACCACAGAAACCACGAGTCACCACACAAACCACGAGTCACCACAGAAACCACGAGTCACCACAGAAACCACGAGTCACCACACAAACCACGAGTCACCACAGAAACCACGAGTCACCACACAAACCACGAGTCACCACAGTAAGCCCCGAGTCACCACAGTAAGCCCTTCATAGTGAGTATAGAGTGCAAGGCCAGAGAGGAATGGCGGGGGTAGGGGAAGGTAGGAGCTGCTCTCAACGCAAGCGAAGGGAGAGAATTCCTACGTAAACGTAGGCATTCTCTTCTTCCCGTCGACCTCTTTTCCACACATTCTGCATCGTGCCCCATATGTGCAACAGATTTGTGGCCGGTTAGCCTGCTCTGCCACTTCGTGAAGTTTCGTGTTGAAAGAGGAGGTCGAAGCAGACGTGCTACTGCAGTAAAAGACAGCTGTCAGGCATTGGCTGCTTCATTGGCGCTGCCGCCGCTGCTGCTAGCGCTGCTGCTGCTGTTGCTGCTGCTGCTGTTGAAGGTGCCGTTGTTGCAGTTGTCGCAGACAGAGGTACTGCGGCTGCTGCTGAAAATGACAACCGGACTCCCACATGCTGACAGATCGCACAAACCCCCAGCACATGAAGCACAATCCTCCCCCACCCCCCCCACCCCAGTGGCGAGCATAGCAACACAATTGAAACACCGTACACAAACACTGTACCTTGGAACGGAGTACAAAAGCAACCTACTGGCGCAGACAAGCAGACTGCGACACTGACCTGTCCTCCAGCTGCTGTTGCTGCACCCCCCCCAAGCGATGCCAGCATGTCGCGAACGGAAGGGTCGTTGGGGTCCACTCCCGGTAGCTGCCAGCGCACGCCCATGAGTGAACACATGCACGCAAGCATCCATGCATGCCGTACGATTAACTAAATCAGTGCTGCATCCAGCCCTGGTAGGTGCGAGCAGCATGGTCCGAATGAGTGCGTGCATGGCTGCCATAGGTGGAGGCACGTCGAATCGGTACATCGGCTCTGGGTGGAAGCTGGAAGCAGACTCCGCTCTGCATCCACTCTGGTGGCATGCGGATGCGGACTGGAAACGAGGCTTGTGGATCCCAGACGAGATAAGGTCGTGGGGGATGAAAGGAGCGAGATCCACTGGGTTGGGGGTTCATCGACATATGACCTCTGACCTCAGTCCCTCTATGGCTTCGAGTGGCCAATGTCCGGCTCCAAGAGGATCCGGACTGACTGGTGGGCAAACGGAATCATTTGACCGAGGACGAGACTCGATGGCGAGACGAGGTGAGAGAAGTTGCGTTGGCAAAACGGATTTGCGAGTTGGCGAAGCTGTAGGAGGGCCAACGCTGAATAAAAACGAAGGCTAAAGGTACAGAGTGAGGGCACAACGAAATGCTGGAAACAAACCGTGATGACGTAGCTGGAGGATGGCAGTAAGGGTGAGGGTGAGGGCAAGGGCAAGGACCAGGACGAGGGCGAGGGCGAGGGCAAGGGTGAGGGCGAGGGCGAGGGCAAGGGCGAGGGTGGGGACAAGGGCGAGGGCGAGGACGAGGGCGGGGGC
>SZWC01008238.1:63705-74588 GCA_023375785.1 Penium margaritaceum
GAAATGCTTTCCTCAACCAGCCGCCTGACTATGCCCTCATGATGTGCGAATGGGAATGGTGGGGTGATCTTGCAAGCGCCTTGTCCTCCCACACGTTCAGCCTCAAAGCCAAATCATCTGCAACAACCATAAACTTCCAGGCCTACTTCAGCTTCTCCCTTGGCAACACAGACCCATGGAGTGGCCTGGCATTTGTGATTGTGTCGAACTCAACAGGGTCCAACACAGCAGTTGGAAATGACAAGTGAGTTGCATGCTTCAACTTCTGTTTCCTCCAAAGCATTCTCCTTTGAAATTATCTCCCTGGTGGAGGAACAGGTTAAGACAATTTCAGTCTAAAGTTTTCGAGCACTCTAGGCGGAGTGGGCCTTCTTTTGCTGGCATCGTATTGCGTTGGAAGCCACCTGCTGTTGCAGCGGCACTGTGACTTGTGTAAGAGCGCTGGCCTGGAGAGGGTTGGAGAGCGCTACATTTGTGCTCTTGTGCTGCTTGTGGAGGGTGTCCAATGTAGGTACTCATGTTAGAGGTTCTACAAACGTAGACGAGAAACAAAAAAAAAAAACAAACAAAAACAAACAAACAAAAACAAGAAAACACAACAGAGACAAAAATGCAATGTCATACAGCATGTGATGGCTGCTGCAAACTGTGAGGTATGCCCTTTTTTTTTCAGAGCTTGCTTTGTCTTCCTGTCTGCTGCACATGTAACCTGCAGTTGCAGAACTGATGTTCCTGCGTTGATGTCCATTTTCTTCTGATGTAATGCTTGTCCCATCCTCACTCCATCCACAATCATTGTTTTGGATTGATTCGTTCTTCAGGATGTCATCCAAGTTTACCTCACAAGAAAACCTGGTATATTTCAATGCAGGAAGGATTCTACTTCATCTTACATCCATTGCACCACAGCACTATCTCCAAGGTTCATGCCATGTGTATACGGAATAAACATGGCAGAAAACTCGTATCAACCTAACTCTGTGTGCAATCATTTCTAACTTCAAGTAGTCAGTCGTTTGTGGTAAAAGAAAAAACAACACAGAAACAACAACATGGACTGGGCATTAATACTCATAAATTGCAGGTTTGTGGTACCTCGATTTTGAGGTGTGTTTGCCACTTTCATCAAAATCGAACTGTAAACTGTTTAGCCTTTGTCATTAACATGCACCTCTTCCTTTTTCATTGTCATGGCAGGTTTCGAGCAGGTTATGGGGATGCTGGCTCTAGCTTTGCTAACAGTGTGGCGGTGGAGATACGATCGGGATGCATCGCGGTCACGTCTGGTGGAAGGAGTGCATCAATGAACTGCGCCCTCTCCAACATGAGTAAAACCCTGCCATCAGCCATGGTTGGTACTTCTTTCATTTCTTTGTGCCTGTGAACATCTCTTGATTCATGGCCTGAATTGACCTGTCTGAATCTGATTGGACCATACACACTGGGTAAACCCAAACCGACAGTTGCAGTCTACTGTGCATTTGAATTGAGAATGGTAGGCAGCTGCCAAGGCAACCCCTTTCCGTCTCATTTGGCCGAAGCTATGTGTACCCCCTTGGCCATCTGCACATTTTGAGAAGGTAAGTGAAAAACTTCTCGAATGTTTCCACCCAGTGACTCGTCGTGAAAGATCTCTGCGGTTTATCTGTTCAGAGCAAAGTTTTGTGCCTTCAGGCTTGCCGAAGTCCTGGCTGCTAAGAGCAAGGATTTCATTCTACCTGAGAGGTGGTCTGTTATGATTTTGATGAGATGAGTTTGCCCGATGACCGTCACCGTTACGTCTATGTATGAAGATGGTCATCAGAAGCACTTGTAGATGAGCAGTGAGATAGCCTGCTATTCAGAAAGAGTTTTGTGCATGATCCATTAGGCACGTCCAGGAAAGAGAACACAGCCACCTTCTGTTCAGGCGTTCTGCAGCAGGTTGAGAAAAATCTGCTCACATGGCACTCTCGCCCACTCTCGATCTCGCCTGGTAGATTGAGAAGGTAAACCGTGCGTTTGCAGACTACCTGCATGTGAAGGTGCATGCTTGCGTAGGTAGACCCATCGTGCACAAAGACTGGCTCATCCTCATTCATGGTGGTTGAAATCTCTGTGTTTATGTATCAAGATCCTTTGATGCTAATTTTCTCACCCAGAGAACATCAAGATGTTGTTTCTCTATAAGTCCAATAAAGTGCCTCTCTGTGGATTCTTAAACCAGACTTGTGTCGTTTTATAGCTTCAGGCATATATGTTCCACTTGTGGAACTATGATCATGTGCAAGCAGGCCTGCAAAACCGCAATATTTGGGTACCGCGGTATCCTAGTTCCTTGGGAGGTTAGTAAGGATACCGGTAACGCTCCCACGGTAGCAATGGTACCGTTCAGTTACCACGGTACTTAAATGTTGACGACAGTGGACGGTAGTACTGCATTTCACAGGAAGAGTTGAAAACCAGTAGACCGCGGTTCTTACTCCATACGTGCTGAGGAAAATGCACGGACCACCCTGTCGGCACAGGACGGGCTGGTCCGTGCATTTTTGTCGGCACCGATCCCTGTTTGGCTAACGCACTTGAATTTCTCACACATCAGATAATGGACACGGAAGATGTAAGGGATACAAGTGTCGGCAGAACATTTATGCGACTTTCGCTCGGTGGACATTCCGAAGAGCCTTTCTTTTTAACGGGCACACTCTTCTTACGAAGTAGACAACCAGAAACTGGGAGTAAATTTTTTGGGTCGTCTGGCAGTCCACCAAAGCCCAACAATATCTGTGTTTTCTTAGAATTGCTTTACATTAATGTATTGTAGAATGAGAAATAAATTCTGGAAGACTACATACACTTTTCTCAAAAGATTATTTCCTGCGAACGGTGTTTGCAATCACAATCTATGAAGGAGCTCAAGAGAAACATCTCCCACTCGTAAAGGCAGATGTGAGAAAAACGTGACTTTTGAATCATTCCAGCCTCGGACTTACACAGGTTACTGGGTGCACGAGCTGCTTTTACGGCACAAAAAAAAAAAAGGAGGGGGGGGTGGGGGGCAGTCCTCGACTTTTTTCTCTCGGCAGGGGCTGGCAAGGCGGACAGGCGTCCATCACCATGGGTACGCTCGCCCATTTACAGGCACATCACATGTAGACCAGTCACGTCACCCACAACCCCAACCCCGTGCACACCCCGTAATCCACACGCTCGACCTTCAACTTTGCCTTACAAAATCCTCTTTCCTATTTTGAACTACAGATAACAATAATTGATCCTTTGCTGTCCATTGGTCACTTCTCTGCCGAGCGTCCTAATCATGCTCAAGCGTCCAAATGCACACTCGTCCGCACTACTTCGTTGAATTACTTAGACCGCGTTGCCATTACTTGTCAAAAAAAAAAATCACTTTCTCACTACGGTGGTACAGTATTGCAGTATGGTACTGCGGTATGGAAGAGGGGTACCCTGCCCGGTTAGTAACAATACTGTACTGGTACTGATAACAAAAACCAAACGAGTGAGGTATTCTACCTCAGCCGTAGAATACCCCTGAGTGCAAATTCCGTACCATAGCACTGCAGTGCCGCGGTAGGAAAACGCGGTATACCGTGGTACCAGTAGTACTGCCATCAGCCCTGTGTGCAAGTCTATCAACAAGCCTATGTTTTGCTTTACAGGATGACTCTACCTTACTGACTGGCATATTCGCCCCATATACTTTTTTTTTTTTCTCCCATGGGTTCCCCAAAACATTCTCTTCTGTATTATTACACTCTGAAATTATCGTAAAAGAGCACCTGTTTTGCCCACACAGCTCCAAAGAAAATCACAATACGTTTGGGCATTGTCATAACTTCGGGTTCAACCTCGTTTGTCATCTGGTCACAGTGGTACACGGCAGCGAGGCCAGTGGAGTGGAAATGCATGTGTGTGTGCAGTTGCAACCAGCTCCTCAGAATGTCGGATTTCATGCGCACATCTGATGGTCCAGTGTACTTGCAGCAGCTGCGAGTGCGCTCGATTTTCCGATTGCACATGAAGTTCAGAGGCGAAAATTTGAGGTTTGAATTCTCGTCCAAGAGCACGTAGTAAACAGCGCACATGGATTTGTACAGTAGGCAACTTTAGATGTTTTAAGATGCCCCAGGGGCACGGGTTAAACATTCACAAAAAAAAGTCAAAAGATTCCAAGATAGGTGAATACAGTAACAAAAAAGGGAGCGAATATGCCAGTCAGTGCAGTACATTGTGAAAGCAAGAGTTGAGAAATTCTGTTATAGGATGAGTGACGAGTAAGAAATTCTCCAAAAAAACATGAATGAAAGCCTGAACATGCAAGATTCTCCTTAGCTGCTATATAATGCAGAGATTTCACAGTTAGAAATTAACAGAAACTTGGTTTAAGGTGGAGAATCAAAGCTGTACTTGTGCGCAAAGGTGACGTTCACATTGACATTAAAAGAGTAGGTGCAATAATATCATCTGAATGCTACACCTGTATCTGCAGCATAAGCATAAAATTCATAATTTATCTCCATTTCCATTAAAAAAAACCTGTTTTTGGCCACCAGGAACCTGGTCTCAAGCAGCATGTTTGGCTGAGCTACAATGGCTCCACAACATTGCTGTACGTATTCTTTGGAGGAATCAACCCCACAAAGCCGAAAACACCAACAATCACCGCACGCCTCAACGTCGCCTCTATCCTTGGAAGCAGCAACGTTTATGTTGGCTTTACATGTGGCAACAAGGGCGCCTACAACATCTACCAGCTTGTATTTACTTCAGGTTTGTCATCCCTTTAACCCTATGATATTTCTTCCCATCATGAGATGAATTCAGAAGTGGAAGCTTCAAATTATTTAGAGGAGGCCATCATTGCCTGTGAAGCACTGCTCGTCAATCATTCAATCCTTTTTTCCTCTCCAGTGCTGGAAGATCTAATACACAACATGCAACCCCCACACATATATGAATACAGATAAACATGTGTTTTTAGTCATAGAATATTTGTTCTTTCCCAATCCTTTTCTTCTTTCTTTCTTCCTTCCTTCCTTCCTTTATTTCTTTTTCTTTATAACTTTATTCTTCAAATTTCACCTCCCTTAGAATTAGAATCATGATTCATTGATGGAGCATTACTGTGCAATATGACCTTTTTTATGTTGAACCCCTTGAGGATGACAATGAGGTCTTTGTGTTCTCCAACATATCTGTGCCATGGGCGAATGTAGTCTCTTTTTGTGCCACGTGGTTGCACTGGTCCATAGCATAACTTTGTCTTGTGTTTCTGATTGTAAGTTGAAGGAATTCGAGCTGAATTTGAATCTCCTCTCCACTTCCTCTAATGTCTGTTGGAACAGATGGATCTGCCACCATCCCTCCAGATGTTCCGAACCCTCCAACTCCTCCACCTCTACCCAGCCCTCCACTGTCACCGCCATCGCCGCCTCCTTTCCCTCCTCCACCACCATCTCAACTGATTATCCGTGAGGTTTCCCCTCCAGCAGTGTTCCAGTCTGGAAGCCGGATTCTCCTCACGGTAGATGGTTTTTCCACAGCCCCATCTTCCTCAGAGTGCATATTCTCACGAAGTCCCACCTCACTTCAGCCCTCCTTTTCATCATCTGCAGCAGAGCTACTTGAGTTCCCAGCAGGTTCTACTGGGGCTATCTTCTCCTGTGGCACCCCTGCAGTTAATAACACATCTTCTATCTTTGTTGGCATGAATTTTATGAGAGAGCAACAACAGACAATAATTTGGGAAGGAAAGGCATTACGGGTGATTGGCGAATGTCCAGGTGGCCCTTCCCTCCCCTGCTCTGGCTTGGGAATGTGCAGTGCTGGCATCTGTGTTTGCAACCAGCCATCTCTGTACCTCAACTGCTCCAGCCCCATCATTTCTCCGGTGATCAGCCCTGCTGGACTGCCTGTGGCGCAGTCAACTGTGACACTCCAAGCTGGAGAGTCATACTTCCTCTTTCCGCAGCTGGAGGCAGGAACACTGCCGGTAACGTGGGCACTGACAGAAGGGCCACCTGGCATGTTTGTGAACCTTACAACAGGAAAACTGCATTGGAATACTGTCCCCTCACGCGCATCCATCGCCACCACCCTCTCTGCAAGCAACATCGCTGGAAGTGCCACCAGAACGTGGCAAGTTCTGGTTCCCCTGCCGTACACTGCCTCAGTCCAGGTTGTAGGGGGTAGCGGGTCTCCAGGTCTTCAGATCCTTGGTAATGGTAGCAAGGTGTTTGCAGCCCCTCAACAAATATTGATGAGAGGAGTTGTCACCCCGGCAACTTCTGCAGGGTACTCAAGTGTTCCTGAAGGTGCTTCAATCAGTGTCAAAGTGATAAGTGCGGGAGATACTGTTCGCACAGTGCTACATACAACTGCCTCGTCATCTGGAAACTTCTCTGCAACGTTCCTTGCCCTGCCACTCGATGTTGGAAACTTTACAGTGTTTGCCACACATCCATTAGACACTGCCACCCTGTCTGATCCAAGTGTTCAGAGGGATACCTTTCATGTGCTTGGCCTCAGAGTCATGGTTAATCCTGCATCCATCCAGCTCAGGGGTCAAGGCCCGATTCTCACACTTCCTGTAGGAACGACTACACTCCTCAACATCATTACCATAACCAATCCTGGATCATACCCTTTGACTGGCCTCCAAGCATCTCTACAGAGCTCTGTTCCGCAACTAGTCATGCAGAAACAGGTAGCTCTCTCGTCCTCAACCCTTGCACCAGGTGGCTCAGCACAATGCAATGTTAGTCTTATGGCGGAAAGGGCAGCCGTGAACGGAGGACTGGTCGCACTCACGCTACTGATACAAACGGCGGAAGGGGTCCAGACATCTGTGCGTGTGAATACGGAGGTTTCTCTTGCTGAACCTAAGGTAAGATCCTGTTGCTTTTTTCTCCTCATCTAGAATTCTCTCCTCCTCTTGGGTGGATTGTGAGAACCTATCGGGTTTTTGCATTAGAGATGTTGGACTTCAGCTTGAATCAGTGTCTTTTCTGCCATCATCAAGCTTGACAACACATCATGCTTTTGTTTGGATAGACGGCCCATGGCCCTGTGTCTCCTTACCCTACAGACAGTGTTGCTCATGTAGAGGTCTTATTTTGCCAAACGGTCATATTCAAAGGAATTTGCACAAGTCTTTGGACTCTCTAAAGTCGTACACAACAAATCTGGCACCCTCCAACAATCCACGTTTTCAGATGATTTGAAGCCAGCTGCATCCTGGTACTGGTACTGCTCCCCTTTTCCATATGTGCTCGCTTTGACACCATCATCCTCCATCCAAATGCTCTCCCCTCATCCCCCAGCACAACCACTAAATTTAGATGACTGGTCTGCACTCCTTCCCTTGTTCCTTCCCCCCACCCCACTTTCTATCCCTCCCTCTTTATCCCTCTCTCCCTCTCTCTCTCTCCCTCTCTCTCTCTCTCTCTCTCGCTCTCCATTTCTCTCTTCCTTCCCTTCTTCCACGTCCTCTCATCCTACTTTAACATCTCTTCCTCCCCTCTTTCCCTCGCTCTCCCTCCATCCCTCCCTCTCCCTCCCTCTCTCCACCCCTCCCAGCTCATGCCCTTGTGACAACATCCTCCCCTCCCCCCCCTCTTACATTTTCCCTACCTAGCACTCCTTTCAACACCTGTGTAGTGCTTTTGTTCTTTAAGAATGTTAGTTCATCTCACCATTCCCACGGAATGGCAAATCCACATGTTTGAGTCTTGCCACAACCTGCATCAAATTGGGTGAAAGGACTTCTCAGCTAGATACCCATGAACACGGAATGAACTGCACAAAGGTCTGAGAGCACTATCGCTCTCTTAGCCCCTGCCCTCTGAGCCAAAAGCACCATCTCCTCACGGAGGGGCACCCTCGCCAAGCTATTGTTTACTCTGAGGACCTCTACTACACTGTGCCACTGGGCCCCTTGGCCCTGTTACGCCTCGAGGAACAGCCCAGCCCCGACCATCTCCACCTCCTCCAACCACTGCAGACGCTAGTAATCAAAGCAGGACGCGCTGAGCTGCTGGTACAACCCCCGACCAGCACACTGGCAAAGGACCTCTAGCGGGGGCAAGCGCGCGACAATGGAAGCAGGCAGGTGCTCCACAGCATCCTCCCAAAGAGGATACAGCAACTCCATCTCACGAGCCGCAGGCAGGTGGGGGCCAAAGAGGTCATAAAGAGACTGGAGTAAGGCCGCAGAAGAGCACACATAGGCGAGGTGCGCCCTCGGAGCCGCAGCAAAAAGGCCCATGCCCCCAGCGTCGAATGGCAACTGTGCCTGGAGCCGCGCCAACTCTTGCAAAGCGCCAGCATGAGAATCCAGTGGGGCCTCCACCACCTCTAAGATGCCAGGAGAGCACCCCACATGCGGAATCGAACTCCCGCAACACTCGCAGCGAGTCGGCGTCAGGAGGCAGAGCGCGCACAAGGAAGTCTGCCTTGGGTACAATGCACAGCCAGCGCATCGTCACCGCCGCCTGCGGATCCTCTAGCTGCGGTAGCAGCTGGAGCTCACGCAACCACTCCTCCCCCTTGCCCCTCCGAAAGCGAGCAAACCCAATTGGGCAGCCCAACAGCTCCACCCCCTCCACTGTCGATGGAATCCCTGCCAACACGCCTGGAAGTTCCCCCCCCCATCCGCCGCCATAAGAGACACTTCTTCGGCTGAACCTGAAGCCCCTGGTCATTGGCCACTCTGAGCATGGAGGAGAAGCACCTGGCCAAGGCCTCCTGCTCTGCGCAGATGGTGGTGTCATCTTGGAAGGCCCCGATGTCCCCCAACATAGCCCCCTGTTGGCTACGCAACTCTGCTGCACCTGCCTCCAACACCGGCAGAAGGGCCAAGTCGAAGAGAACAGGCCCCAACGGATCACCTTGTCGCACCCCACGCTGGCTCTCCAAGACGGCCGGTGCACTCACCCCGAAAAATAGCAGCTGCCCAAGGGATGTGTAGAACTGTCGCAAGAAAGGCACCCAAGAGCCGAGACCCCTGTCACGCACTGCCGCAAACACGCAGTTGCGCTCAATCTCATTGAAGGCGTTGCGAATGTCGAGGCGGAGAAGTCAAAACGAGGGATGCGCATCCAAGATTGCCCGCACCCCCCGCACGAGCAGCGCCGTCCCTTCTGACACGCCCACCCCGAACTGTAGAGGTTGCATCGCCTTCGTGATCTTCTCCTTATCCCGCAGCAACAAGACCCGACCAGCCAGCCGGAACAATGCCTCACACACGGCAATGGGTCGAACCCCCTCCTCCTCAGTGTCCCTCTTGAGCAAGGGAACCAGGCGACTGTGCCCTAAGAACGTGGCAGCCTCCCGCGACAGCGCCCCAGCAAGGATGAGACGAACCACAGCCGTCAAAGACTCCGGCCCACCCGGGGTGTCAAGGACGAGGTCACGGAGCATGTCGCAAGTCAGACCCCCTGGACCGTCCCCAGAGCCTGGCGATGCCTCCCGCAAGGCCTCCATAACCAGATCCTCCGTGATCACGTCGAGGAGGAGGCCCTCCGGAGGCACAAAGGAGGCGATCCAAGGGGCCAGCGGGGACGCCGACGGAGGATGACGCTCCTGAAGAGCCCGACGAGTACTCTCTACACCAGCCGCTAGAGGGCGCGCCGAGAGCATCTCCACCCCTCGGCCTGGAGCACCCCGGTGCACCATGCGCACTGCACGCCGCCACTGCCCCTCTGCCGCTACGAGTCGTTGCGCCGACGACAGGCGAGTTGTAGGCCGCTCGAGAGGGGCAGGGCAAAATGCGGCCCTGGTGGACTCCATCGCCTCCTCCACAAGATCTGCCCAGTCACCCTGCACAAACCTCCGACAGCACTCCAATGTAATCTCATGCTCGGAATGACGGCGCCCCTCCCCACGCCCCGAACGCAGCCCCAGATCTTGCTCTTCCGACGTCATCGTTCGACACAGCAGGACCTAGAGGTGGAGGAGGAGAAACCAACGCATGCGTAGGGCATCAGCGTCAAGGGACGGACCCACCACCCAGGACAAGCAGCACTCAAAGATAGCCGCAATCCTCCGGCGTGACTCTCCGTACACGCGTCGCTTAACCTCAGGTGCCGAGATGAGAGAAGAGTGGTTCACACCCGCTTGGCCGGCTACCACCCCACCAAGCCGCTCCCAGCTCATATCCGCGAGACATTCCCAGGCAGTGCAGATGAGGAGGTCATGGACTGGCCGAACTGCTCCCCCAACCTCTAGGAGACCATCCAAACTCCCTCGCACCAGGTCGGCAGCATCCAGCAAGGCCGCCCCTCCCCGCCCCTCCCCTGCACACCTCCTTAGGGACCCCCTCTACCACAACCTGCCGGGGCGCTGATAGAGTCAACCCCATTTTGGACAATCGGTCGGCGATGGCGTTCTTCTCGTGAGGGACCCAATGGAAGGAGGTCCACTGGATGCCCTGCGTGGCCTCCAAAGCTGCATCACGGCGTAGACAGAGGCGTTCCAGATTGATGTTGTAGCGGCCACGGAGCTGGTTGACCACCAGTTGAGAATCCCCTACGAAGAGCACATGTTGCAAACCCGCCTCTTTTGCAAGGCCGATCCCCAAGCGCACCGCTCTATACTACGCCTCATTGTTGGTGGTCGGGCTCGCGATGTGCAGCCATGCGCAGCGCACAACGACGTCTTGGGGGTCAAAAAGTACGGCCCCCGTCCCGCCCGCCCAAGGACCGCGAGTGTCGGCGGCGCCATCAAAGAACACCCAAGAGGGAGGAAGAGGTGGAGGAGGCGGAGGAGGCGGAGGAGGTGGGGGTGGAGGTGGAGGTGGGGATGGAGGCGGAGGAGGGGGAGGTGGCGGAGGGAGGGGCAGAGGAGGCAGAGGAGGAGTTGGAGGGAGCAGGGAGGTGGAGGGG
>SZWC01008238.1:78863-102983 GCA_023375785.1 Penium margaritaceum
GGGGGGGGGGAGTCGGTGGGGATTTTCTGTTTTTTGAGTGGCAGGAAAATGGTGTACACTGTGATGTTTTGGCACTACGATAGGTGATCCTTTTTTTATGTTTTTCGAAAATGCCATGACCAAGCCTCTGTCCCATCATGTCCAGTTGAAACAGGGTGTCCCTGTTTTTTTTTCCCTGGGGGTGTGCAAATTCATGATGCATGCCATCCTAAGAGGCATTGCTGCATGACCAGAGTCAATGCCTTCTGTGACTGTTGGATGCAAGTGCAGGGGCCGTCATTGTTTCAGGAATGACAAGTGGTGGTTCCATGAATACAAGCCTCTCCATCCCCTTCGCCTTGGGAGTGTATGGTCCACAAGCTCCCCCCACCCCAACAACTCTTGTTGTAGCTGTCGAGGATGAGCTTTCCTACTTCCAGCTTCCAGAAAAACCTCTATTGTCAGGAGCAGAAGTCACACTTAAGGATGATAGCGGGCAAGAAGTGGCTCGTGGACAGACTGGCCATGATGGTACCATTTCCTTCCGTTCTGGGATCGTGGAAGGCTTTTACACAATTACAGCCTCAGCACCCAACCATGCACAGTCATCAAAGGTGAGAGAAAGTTATTTTGGCTCTACGATGATTCACACCCATTTCTTGCTTCTTATGGATCCCATGGTTTCCAGCTTTAAGCCTCTTTCTGAAGGTCACAACATCTATTCTCTTCCTATGCTGTCAGGGATTTCTTTGCAGTTCAGAGAGAAACTCAGAAGATGGGGGAAAGTGGTCATGGATGTGGAATGCGGAAGATGGTAATCACCTTCAAATATTATTCCATAAGGAATTCTGCTAATGAATTCAAGCAGAAAGGCTTAAAATAGGAAAGTGAAACAGTATGGTGGACATAGAGGGATTTTGAGTGCCAGACGTGGAGGTTCACTTTCGTTTCTTTGAATTTCACATGCTCCTGTGCAATTCACATGAACGAGCGTACAATGCACTGCCCCCTGTTTCCATCAATGGAACATGGTGTGATGTGATAACGTGCTTGATGTTTGTGTTACACAAGTTCAGGCAGAATTCTCACAAACTTAGTAGCGGCAGCAAGCAATGCACTTTTTTTTGTCCACGTGCTTCTTTCAATGGACTGTTTCCAGGTCCACTATGTCAGCAACAGCACGTCGAGAGTGAACATCTTCATTCAACGACAGTTTGTCTCGGTGCAATTTATGGCTAATCCTATCACCTACAAGGAAGAGACATCAATCTCCCTCACTGTGGATTACTCCACAAGGTAAAGGGAGGTTGTCTGGTAGAAAGTGTCTCCTCATATGGTCCAGGAACTTGTGGTTGCGTCAAAGATGAGAATGAATGAGGTAACATCATCGCATTTTCCCACTGTTCAGATCTGTGGCTGGGCTGGGGCAGTGACATTGATACTAGTGGTAGTAAAGGAGAAGCGGTTTGGCGACCTAATTTTTAGACTTTATGGGTCTGAAGCGTCATGGCTTTTTTTTTTTTCTTTCCCTTCTTTTTTCTCTTCCCCCGGGTAAATCTTGGTCAATGAGAAGGCACATACAAATGCCGCCCCTGACCGGCACATCAACGGGGTATGAAAACATGCAAAAGCCGCCACCCACGGCACAAGGAGGAGAGGAAAAGCAAGGAAACAAGCGTCAAGGAGTGAGGAGACTCTCCTCGCTGTCCAATGGCATAGTGTACCAGAGATCAGACAGGGCGAAGGGGCCACGGCCACGGCAGCTCAACAGGCGTGACACTGCCCAGCGCCGGGTCCAGTCCCCCACGCCACAAGCCGAAGTCGCGGAGCACATGACACTGCTGCCGAATCCCAGCAATGGAGAGCTGCTGCACGAACAAGGACACCGCCCACGCCGACCACCCCGGCTGGTCAGCCTCGCTGCGCCTGCCCCGACCCCTCTCGAGGCACAACGCCGCCAAGCGACGAATGAAGCATCGTGGTTTTTGGGGAAACTGTGGAAATGTGAATCTACCAACTGATAACATGGTTTTTCTGGTGTGGCCAGCCATGGTGGTTTCTTCGTTGTGATTTCAGCAATTTTGATCATGGAACAGCAGGTATGAAGTTGTCAATGTCGATGTCTGTATTTCAACCATGGCCTCCTACCTAGGAGTCCTTCACTCATACCATTCGAATAGACAAAACCTATCCCATTGAGATGAAATCTCCAAGTATTCTGCAACTGCACATGAAAGCTGCTTGATTGATCCGTATTTCCACTTTCATACAGTCACAACAGCAGAGGGGCTGTGACATCCTTGTCATCGTATGCATCTCCTCACTCAATGGGCATTCATCTTACGTTAAAGCACACAATATTCCTGCATGTTGTCCAGGGTACCTGCACCAGTTCTACTCGTGGAGCCAACATCCCTCAGCTATGAAGTACTCTTCAATAGCCCTATCATTGTCTTCACCATCACAAATATTGGCCTCATCGATGGTGAGGGAATAATCTTGACATTGGCCCTCTCTATTGCTTCATATCGTTGATTAGTTTTACAATTGTATGCTAAAGGAACTGGTCGAACCAGCGTACTTTGGTTCTTGCACCATGTGGCCAGTAGTCATCGGGTTCTTGGGAAACAAGTCTCAGATTTTCCAGTCATCGTGCACGTGTTAAACGCTCTTTTGCATGCCTACACGTGGATTCCGGCTACAGATTCTTCGAGAACCATGTTTCATCCGTGAATACATCACTGCACATTGACTCAAAACCTCTTTTCTTCATCACAATTGCTCTCCCCATCTTCATCTCTGAGCAGGGAGGGCATCACAATCTGTGCCTTGGGATCATCAACCATGTGCTTCTCAATCTGCATCAACTCCTTTGCTGACCGTAACTATGGAAAAGAATCATGGTCTTTTACCCGGTGAAGAGATGGCATGCCTGCTCATAGCACCACTGCAGTGAGACATGCAGCCCTGTAGCCCTCACTCCACCCTCCACTCCTTCATCCCTAATGTATCTCTCTCCAATGTGTCTCTTGCTGATGCAGCTCTGAACACAACTATGAGCCTGCCTACGGATGACTACTACTTCGACTTTGTTCCACTCAAGCCTCTCGACCCAGACACCATCCCAGCAAACAGGAGTGTTGAAATCCCCGTTGTCCCAGTAAAATGGTATCCACCAAAGCCAGTGAATGGAGGGGAGCCTCCTGATGATGGGAACCCAGACGATGCAAGCCCCAACGATGAGCGTGGAGATCCTTGCAAAGGCGCATTCATAACTTTGAAGTGGAGTTACATTTGTGATACCACCATCACAAAGACGTTCACAATTTTCATAGGTGGTGCCACACCTGACTGCCCTTCATTCTCCATCACATTCACTGACATCCCAGGACTTCGTGATTCTGGCCGTGACTATGGTGGTGCCATCACCATCCGTGCCTCCATCATTTCACTTCCTTGTGACAAGTGCTTGGCTGCGGCGGTCAAAGAGTTTCTGAAATGCGTAGTCATTGATGTGTGGTGGGACACGTTCCAAGAAATGATTGGCGGCCCTTCCTTTCTCCGGAAGAGTCGTTGTGCCATCCGCCTTGCCCGTGGGCTGCTTGGTCGTGGACCAGTACTTACGGGTAAGGACCTGTTCCGGTACTGCAGCCGTGATGCCTTTGGAGTTGCAAAGAAAGTCCTGAAGAAGACTCCATGGGTGGCGTACGTCGGTTGCATCCTTCAAGGCCTGCTGCAATGCATCAAAATTGACTATGCCATCAGCATTCCCATTGGTGATGGTGAAATCACTTTTGAGGGATCTATTGGTGGGCTCGATGGTTCTAGGAGGCACCTTCTAGCACTTCCCGGTCATACTGCACCAGACAGTGTTCTCAGCAGCCTACCAACAACCAATCTTCAACTTCCATTCAACGGAGGTGAAAGCGGACAGTGCACGCTGATGGAAACTAGTTCTTACCATGGAGGACCACACCAATCAACAGCTTACATGATGCAGAGTGTCATTCCAAGACGTGGTAGCATACAGCAACGTTACATGAAGGGCACCATTGGTGGTGGATGTGGAGGGATGGAGGTAGCAGGAAACTCTGGAAGGAAGCTTCTTTCTTCCATTGCAGCTGCAGTATTCGATGGCTCTGCTTTCGATGGAGAGCTCAACTCCCCAGATGGCCGTGTGCTCAAATTCTACGGAGGTAAGCAGATATGCTTTGCTCTGCTTCTTGTGCTCACAGAAGGACGCAATCAATGAGGGTTGCATTTCATCCTTTTCATCTGAGGATAGGTCTTGACAGACCCAACAACTGTGTGTAGGAAAAGGGGAACATTATGGGAGCGGGTGGGGGGAAGGGGTGTTTGTGTCAAAGATTCAAGTAAAAAACAATAAAGAGGGGGAAATGCCTCCATGCACCGGAAGAACAAATCGTGGGATAAACATGTGGAACAAATAAAGTGAAAAAAGAAAAACCTTACTACTCCGGTTCCTCAAGTTTATCAACATAGCCAATGTCTGGCAATGTCAGCTGGCTCTGTGACCATGGGCACACTTTTCAGGGTGTGAGGTCCTCTCAAAAGGTTGTATCCTGCTTCCCAAGGTTCCTTCTTGTGAAGAACCCTCAGTTTAACCCATGCATGGGCACTTTGAAGGAAACTTCATGCATGCTCGGCCTGCATTTGTCTCAGAGCACCATGGTCATCTTTGTTCTTGCTCATGCATTGGTGGGCCCCACCTATGCCATCTCCAGCTGTGTTACACCAGAGGCCCTTTTTTTATTTTTTATTTTTTTTGGGGTAAATCTTGGTCAATAAGAAGGAACATGCAAATGCCGCCCCTGACCGGGACATCCACGGGGTATGAAAACATGCAGAAGCCGCCACCCACGGCACAAGAAAGACGAGAGGGAAAGCAAGGAAACAAGCGTCAAGGACGGAGGAGACTCTCCTCGCCGTCCAACGGCACAGTGTAGCAAAGGTCAGACAGCGTAACAGGGCCAAGGGGCCACGGCCACGGCAGCTCAATAGGCGTGACATTGCCCAGCGCCGGGTCCAGTCCACCACGCCACAAGCCGAAGTCGCGGAGCACATGACATTGCTGCCGAATCCCAGCAACGGACAGCCGCTGCGTGAACAAGGACTCCGCCCACGCCGACCACCCCGGCTGGTAGCCTCGCTGTGCCTGCCCCGACCCCTCTCGAGGCACAACACCGCCAAACGCTGGATGAAGCGCCAACAATCCGGGCCAAGACCGCCGAAGGTCTCCCAAGCCACCGTGCGCAGCCGGTACCCCGACAGCTGCGCAAGGGCGGCCTTGTAGTGCTTCTCCTTCGCGGCCTCCGCCGCCGAAAGAGCCTGCCCCTCCTCCTTCACTTTGTCCGACTAGGCGTCCACCGTGGTAACGTCCACCACCCACGCCGTGCCCTGGGCCGAGTCGAACACAAGGACATCTGGTCGTAACCCCCCCGGCAGTAAGCCCTCCGGTTCCACCATTGCACGGAGGGAATGCTTGCGGCAAATCTCCGCCAACTCGTCCCGAATGGCATGGTGGACGCAAATAATTGGCCTAGACCCTACACGGCGTGTGACATCCGCCGGAAGGAGCCCATGACCACCATGGATGGAGAGATATCCCAGTGGCAAACCCAGCCAAAGCTGGAGTGGAGCCGAAAGTCAGCCGGGGCCAAGTAGAGACGATCACCAGGGCCCACTGGGCTGGCTTGAAGCCAGAGAGCCGCCCCGCGGGACCCTACCACCCAGCACCTCCGCACCATAGCCTCACACGCCTCCGGGAACAGCGCAGCCCCGACCATCTCCACCTCCTCCAACCACTGCAGACCCTGGTAATGGAAGAAGGACGGGCTGAGCTGCTGGTACAACCCCCGACCAGCACACTGGCGAAGGACCTCGAGCGGGGGCAAGCGCGCGACAATGGAAGCTGGCAGGTGCTCCACAGAATCCTCCCAAAGAGGACATAACAACTCCATCTCACGAGCCGCAGGAAGGTGGGGCCAAAGAGGTCATGAACAGAGTGGAGCAAGGCCATAGAAGAGCACGCGTAGGCAAGGTACGCCCTTGGAGCCGCAGCAAAAAGGCCCATGCCCCCAGCGTCAAATGGTAACTGCGCTTGGAGCCGCGCCAATCCCTGCAAAGCGCCGGCATGGGAATCCGGCGGGGCCTCCACCACCCCCAGGATGCCAAGGAGAGAACGCCACACTACGGAATCAAACTCCCGCAGCACCCGCAGCCAGTCGGCGTCAAAGGGCAGAGCGTGCACAAGGAAGTCTACCCGGGGTCCAATGCACAGCCGGAGCATCGTCACCGTTGCCTACGGATCCTCTAGCTGCGGGAGTAGCAGGAGCTCACGGGTCTGCTCGCGTAGCCACTCCTCCCCCCAGCCCCTCCGAAAGCCAGCAGACCCAATAGGACAGCCCAACAGCTCCACCCCCTCCACTGTCGATGGAATCCCTGCCAACGCGCCTGGTTGCTAGCCACTCGGAGCATGGAGGAGAAGCACCTGGCCAAGGCCTCCGGCTCGGCTCAAATGGTGGTGTCATCCTGGAAGGCCCCGACATGCCCCAACGCAGCCCCCTGTTGGCTACGCAACTCTGCCGCACCCGCCTCCAACACTGGCAGAAGGGCCAAGTCAAAGAGGACAGGCCCCAACGGTCACCTTGCCGCACCCCGCGCTGTCTCTCCAAGACGGCTGGTGCACTCACCGTGAAAAACAGCAGCTGCCCAGGGGACGTGTAGAACTGTCGCAAGAAAGGCACCCAAGAGCCGAGACCCCTGTCACGCACAGCCTCAAACACGCTGTTGCGCTCAATCTCGTTGAAGGCGTTGTGAATGTCGAGGCGGAGAAGCCAAAACGAGGGATGCGCACCCAAGACGGCCCGCACCTCCCGCAATAGCAGCGCCGCCCCTTCTGACACGCCCACCCCGAACTGCAAAGGTTGCAACGCCTTTATGATCTTCTCCTTATCCCGCAGCAGCAAGACCTGGCCAGCCAGCCGGAACAATGCCTCACCCACGGCAATGGGTCGAACCCCCTCGTCCTCGGTGACTCCCTTGAGCAAGGGAACCAGGCGACTGCGCCCCAAGAACGTGGCAGCCTCCCACGGCAGCACCCCGGCAAGGATGAGACGAACCACAGCCATCAGAGACTCCGGCCCACCCGGGGTGTCAAGGACGAGGTCACGGAGCATGTCGCAAGTCAGACCCCCTGGACCGGCCCCAGAGCCCCGCGGTGCCTCCCGCAAGGCCTCCACAACTAGAGGCCCTTTTTTTCTGCAAATGAATCAGTCGCATTAGTGCATGAAAGAGAACCTTGCATTTCATGAAAGTTTCTTTTGCGTCCATGAGGTCCAAGTTCAGCAGTAGGTCTATGGCAGTATTTGCAATGCTGGCCAAATTCATCCCATAACGGCAACCTAAGCTCCAGAAGAAGCTAGAAGTAGAAGGTTACAGAAGCTGAGGAGGCATTTTCTGGCCCCAGTGTGTCTGTTGAGTGTGCTCTGGAATGGGATGAGGTCGAGAAAAGTCTGAAGAATGGATCACACGTATCCAAGTCCATTCTAAGAAGAGATGCCATGTAAAGGTCTGCCTCTCGTGTGGGTGACGGCAATGCTTGGCTGAGGCTCTTGAGCGCTGGGCCATGGGGAGCTTAGCTCAGCGTGCCTCTCAACAAGCTCTTATAACATAGACCTGTGTTGACGACGAGCTTGGTCAGAGGGAACCAAACATGATTATTTTTGCACCACTGTCCGCCCCCTTTTCCCTCCACTTCTGATGTCCACAGGCGCAGCACAGAATGAGCTGAACATGTGGAGCGCTTACTTTGGAGAAAGGGACGTCAACGAGTGGCTGCGGCTGGATGCTGACTATGATGCTATGGAAAAGTGGGAAACTGACTACACTGCAGCCACTGCTGATGAGTCGGAGGATGGCGTGCGGGTTTCAGTTGCAGAATCTCAAAGGCTTCTGGGTCCTGCATACGATGGATATGTTACACATGATGTGCGCGAGCGCTTCATTCAGCGGTGGAATGCAGGTGAGTAATTTTCCCTACAGGTTGTCCTCCAGAAAAAGAAAAAATGGGAGACAAATGTATTGCCTTTCTCCTGTGATTTCTGCTTTTTTTTTAGAATGGGGAATGTTACTCTGGATTGAAAGATGATCTTAATCATGGGAAGTCAGGACCTGGTCATGACATCCTTGCTTTTCAAAGAGAACAAAGCCACATGGCCTCCAGCACTCTCACGGGTCTTGCATATCTGTGCACGAATGTGGTGGTGTGTAAGGCTCTGCTATGAGAATTAATGCTGAATGTGGGGAATCTGGGTAAGGGCTGTTGGCTCCCACAAGGCTGGTTGTCAGAAACGGTGGTTGTGATGTCTTGGGATGCAATGTGTCTTTGGTTTTTGTGCATGCCAAAGAGACACTCTTTCATTTTTTTAATCACCTGTTTTTCTACAGTAATACACTTTATTGATGAAAGGAAAGAGAGAATGCCGCCACGGACCAACACTTTTTTTGTTGCCAAATTTCATGTCTTTTGCCCGGGTCTGGAGACAAGGCACTCATAAACTACTGCAAACTATGATGAATATGGAGAATGCATGTGCGGATAAATCACTTCCATTTGCTTTGAATTCACCATGGCGTCGCACACAAGGTGTAGTCAACACAAGCTGTAATCAGCAATGTTTTTGCTGTGCTGCCAGGACCGTGGCCTCTTGGCCGTATTGCACTGCCTGGCCTTTGCTATATTTTTCCGTTGGGTTCAGAGGAGAGTCTCCTCTTCCCTTGACGCTTGCTTCTATCATCCATGCTTTCCTTATCCACCCTATTGTGCCATGGGTGGTGGCATTTCCCACTTGCTCGATGTTAAATCATCTTGCACAAAAACAATAAATCTATGTATGCAATGATGTGAGCCCTCATTCAGGTCTATTTTCAGCTGCATATTTGCTGGTCTGATGGATGTATGTTCCCATGTACTTGTTTCTCAGGCTGGAATGCTTCAGCACTTGCAGCCTCACAGAACTCACAAGACGCCATCAACTTTGCAAGCGTTGAATCAATGTTTGAGCAGTACGCAAATGACACGGCTGCTGTTCGGCTGCAAGGCTATGTCTCTCCATCGGTAGCATTTCTAAGTGCATTCCTCACAGCTGTCAACCAAGCCACAAGCAGCAGCGGTGTGTGTGCTAAAGTTACGGTGGTCATGAAGCAGACCATGCTCATCACAAGGACTGCTGTGAGTTCAAAAAGCTGTCAGTTTGACCACAATTACTGCCACGAGTAATGCTTTCACCAGCATGGCTACTCATTCAGGCATCATCATCATCATCATCATCATCATCATCATCATCATCATCATCATCATCATCATCGTCATCATCATCATTATCATCATCATCATCATCATTGTAATCATCATCATCGTCGTCGTTGTCGCGGCTATAATGATCATCATCATCATCATCATCATCATCATCATCATCATCATCATCATCATCACCACCACCACCACCATCATCATCATCATCATCATCATCATCATCCTCATCATCATCACCACTATGTGCATCATCTTCTTGCATTCCTTCGGCTTCCATAGCTCCTCTTTCTCCCCGTCTATTTCCTTGTGTAGAAGCATGATCGTCATGAATGCCTCCCTGAGTTATTCCCCTTTCAAGCTTCCCCCACCCTCCTACACACATTTCTTGTTTTTGAGTTGAATTCAGTTCCACAAGCATCCCAGTTTTGTCCTAAGCTCTCTCCCTTGCATCTAATAAGAAGCATTGCAACGATGAGTTGCTTCAGAATGATTCAAGTACATTTCCACATCTCTCTTGCTGTATATTTCTGCAGGTAGAGGCGCAGCTACAGCTTACCAACAATCAGGGGGCACAAGCTCTTGTCAACATCTCAGTGGTCCTTGCCCTCTTCTACCCCAATGGCACCATTGCCACGCCTCTCTTTGCCATTGCTCCTCCAACCGTACAAGGAATCACATCTCTTGATGGATCAGGTTTGTTTTGTGAAGGCAATCTGCTGCACTGAGTCCCTACCCAAAGTCCATCTGATTTTAACCAGGTGAGGACGGATCATCCAGAGTATGTGCCACATACTGTCCAATATTTTGCCATTCTTTACCTTGAACCTCATCCCTTCTGTTCTACAAAGAAGGGCTGCACTCACAATTTTTTCAGCTTTTTCTTCTTCACCAAGTCTCCCACTTCTTTTTTTTTTTCTAGTTATTTTTAAAGTGCTTCATTGATATAATGGAAAGGCATGCAAAGCCGCCCCTGACCGGCACAACTTCGGGGTATAAGAGTGCATGCAAGCACTTCCACCAACGGCACAATACGGTGAGCATGCAAGCTAGAGGTCAAGAAGGGCGGGCTCGACTCCGCATGATTCAGACAGCGCCAAAGCATGGCGCACACACGCGCGCCAAGCAACCGGCACGGCCTCAGCTGGATAAGGATAGGGGGCTTGTTTTCTTGCTTTTCCTCTCCTCTTTCTTGTGCCGTGGGTGGCGGCTTTTGTATGTTTTCATACCCCGAAGATGTGCCGGTCAGGGGCGGCATTTGCATGTTCCTTCTTATTACCCAAGATTTAACTCCAAAAAATAATAATAATAATAATAATAACAAGGATAGGGGGCCCGAAACCGGGAGTGGGCGATGGTGTAGCAGCGGATGGCAGCACACTGGGCCTGGACGCCGGCGAGAGAGGTGCAGCGGAGCACGGTGAGCAGCGGAGGCGCGCTGAGCCAGGACTGCCACCGCTCGCTTGGCCTAGTGCTCAAAGGCCTCTGCAGAGCACTGGCAGGGTCCTTGAGAGAGGCAGAGCTGCACCAGCCGGCAGAGGAAGGTCCAGAACTCGTCTCCAAAACCGTGTTTCTTTCTTTTTAGAATAACTGTATTAGAAAAAAGGAGCATACAACCCTGCCATGGACCGGCACAACCACGTGATACATAAAGGCCACCACCACGGCACAATACGGTGGGCATGCAAGCTAGGTATCCACAAGGGAGGGCTCAACCCCGCATAAGTCAGAGAACACCAAGGCTTGGCGCACACGCTCGCGCCGGGCAACCTGCACGACCTCCGGCGGGAATGGGGCACGGGACCGCAAGTGAGGGACAATGTAGTGGCAGATGGCGGCGCACTGGGGGCAGACGCCGGTGAGGGAGGCGTGCTGGGCCAGGACTGCTACCGCGCGCTGGGCCCAGCGCTCGAAAGCCTTGGCGGAGCACTGCCGGGGCCGGCGAGCGAGGCAAAGCTGCGGCAGCCAGCGAAGGAAGGTCCAGAACTCATCTCCAAGGCTGCCAAGGGTTTCCCACGCCAGCAGACAGAAGAAGTGTCCCCTGCATGGTGCCGTCGCGTACAACGCCTGCTTGTCCCACTCAGCTACCTGCACAGCGGCCCTTGGCCGGGTGGCCTGCTGTCGCTGTGCATCCACGGTGGTGACGTCCAGGACCCAAGTGGTCCCGGTCGCGTGGTCCGCCAGGGTAAGGTCCAGGCACAGGAAGCGCTGGCCGTCAGCCAACGGCAACACCTGCGTGGACTGGACGTGGATGGTGAGGCGGTGCTCCCGGCAGATGTCTGCTAGCTCGTCACGGATGGCGTTGTGGAGTCGCCACACCACACCCCCCTCCCTCGCCCCCCGCGTCACCGCGACCGGCTCCAACGCGTCAAGCCCCACCTGCTCTAGATGGCCCAAGGAGAGGCCCAACCAGAGCTCGGCGTGGAGGGGGGAGTCCTCCGCCAATTGGTAGGTCCTGTCCGTGACTCCGGTTGGCATAGCCAGCAACCAGAGGGAGCTTCCCCGCGTGGCTGTGGTCCAGCACCTGCTCTGAGCCCGACGACAGCAGCCAATCCTGGGCCCACACGGAGCGGGTCTGTTACAGTCACAGTGGTGCAGCGCGACCACCCCGGCCTCCCCCACCCATCGCTCCCGAGGGCTCGAGAAAAAGAGCGCGCTCAGCCGCTGGTAGAGCCTCGGCTCGCTGCCTTGACGCAGGGCCTCCATGGATGGGAACGCCTGGAACACGGCAAAGTCAGCTCCCGCTCGACCTATCCCCAAAGCGAGTGGAGGAAGTCAAGGTCCCGACCGGCAGGAAGGAAGGATCTGAACTCGGACGAGAGGGTGTGTAGGAGGGACCCTGTCACACAGGCATAGGCGAGGGGCACCCCGTCACAAGCACTGAGAAGGCCGGTCCCTCTGAAGCTCAGTGGGAGCTGTAGCCACCATTGCGCCAGCCGTTGCAGCTCCCAGCCCTCCGACCCCTCGGCCGCTGCCTGGAGCTGGAGCAAGGAGAGAACTATCGCCCTCACCGTGTGTCAAAACGCTCCACGATCTGCAGCCACCAGGACTCTGGGTGGAGCGCACACGCGAAGAAGTCGGCGTAGGGGATGATGCAAAGGCGGAGAAGTGTCATCGCCGCCTGGACGTCCTCCATACAGCCCAGCTGCTCAAGTCCACGGACCTGCTGCTGGAGCCTCCGCTCTCCCCGCTACACCTGAAAGGACTCGACCCCCACAGGGCACCCCAGCAGCAGCACCCCCTGAGGCATCTAGGGAAGGTCAGTGAGAAGCGGCAGCACCTCTACCCCTGACCGCTGCCACAGCATGCACTTCCCCAGCTGCACCCGAAGCCCCTGCAGTGTTGCTGCCTCCACCATGGCCGCCATGCAAGCAGCAAGAAGTTGTGGCGGCCCGCAAACGGTCGCGTCATCCTGGAACACCCCCATGTGGCCCTGCCGGCTGCCATTTGCCTCCACCAGTGTCCGGGAACCAGCCTCTAGGACTGGGCCTAGGGCCAGGTCAAACAGATCAGGGCCTAGGGGGTCACCCTGTCGCACACCCCAAGCACTCTCGAGGACAGTGGGGTTATCCATGCCGAAGAGGAGAAGCTGTGCTGGGTGGATATAGAACTGTCGGAGGTAAGGGATCCACACCCCCTGATCTGAAGAGCGCGCCGCCTCAAAGACCAAGGCCCGCTCGACCTCGTAAAACCCGTTGGCAATGTCTAGCCACAGCATCCAGAAGGTCGGGTTGGCCGCCAGCACAGCTCGGACCCTGCGAACCAGGAGCGCCGCCCCCTCCAAAACTCCCACACCGTACTGGAGGGAACGCAGGGCGACCCCGAGTTTGGCCTTGTCGTGGAGTAGGAGGTTCCCCGTTAGCCATAGCCACACCTCTCCCACTGCAATGGGGTGTATGCCCTCCTGCTCTGTCTCCCACTTGAGGATGGGGATGAGGGTGCTCCGGCCCAGGCAGTTGGCGACCTGCTGCGGTAGAGACCCGTCGAGGATGGTGCACAGCACAACGCGGATATTGGCCAGGGCGGAGGGGGAGTCGATAACGAGATCGCGGAGGAGGTCCATGGTGAGGCCAAGGGGCCTCGGGCTGGATCCCCGCGGCGCCTCGCGCTGGGCCTCCTCCACCATCTCCTCCATGATCCAATCGCCACCGCCGCCCGTAGGGTCCTCGTACCCATGAACCCACTCCGGAATGGGGAGCCGGCCGGGGGGGTGCCGATCCCGGAGGGCTGCCACCGTTGCCGCTATGTCCGCCACAGGCGGGTGGTCCTCAAACAGCTGCATGGCCAGGGAGAACGCCCTCGTATGGACTAGGCTCCCTGCCTTCTGCCGTGCCATTGCCGCCGCCATCCCCTGCTCCAACGCTGCCTACCGGGTGGCGGGCCGCACGACTACCCACGCCCGAGCTGCTGGCCGCACCTGCTCCAACGCCTCCTCGAGAAGACCAGTCCCCCGCCTCGAAGCGGAGGCATCGCTCCAACACCACCTCGTCCATCGGCCGAAGCTCATGTGCGACACTCCATCGGTGCCCTTGCTGCAGCCAACGGGGCCGCTGCTAAAGGAGGGGTCTCCAATCTGCTCTTCCTGTGACGGGACTCGGCAAAGCAGGATCTGTAGAGCGAGGATGAGCATCCACCGGGTGTAGAGGGCCTCCACCGAGAGGTCGGGGGCAACCACCCAGGCGCAACACCGGTCAAAGATGGCGCTCACACATCGTCGTGGTTTCCCATAAAGGCAGGCGAACACCCGTGGAGCCTGGACCAGCTGTGCCTCGCCCCCGGCCGGTGGTGGGACCGCCCCACTTAACTGCTCCCACACAAAGGTGTCGAAGGCCTCCCATGCTGGCGTGGTCGAGACGTCGCCTGACCCCCATGGGCAGAGGCGGGGGTCCGCCAACTCCTCCACCCCAAGGACAACGAGCTGTTGGGCGACGAGCAGGGCCTCCTTTCCTAGCTGCTAAAGGTCAACAGAGAAGCCTGCACATGTCGTGTGTGCCCGCGCCGATAGTCCGTGGCCCAGGCAAGACAGGCCGTCCGCAACCACATTGTGCTCGCATCCGACCCAATAGTAGATGACACGTAGATGCGGCTGCTGCTGTTCCTGCTGCTGCTGTTCCTGCTGCTGCTGCTGCTGCTGCTGCTGCTGCTGCTGCTGCTGCTGCTGCTGTGGCTGCTGTTGCTGCGACCGCAACGCGTCTCGTGCGCGGTCGCGGCGGGCGCGGAGGCGGTCTACGGTCACCCGCGCCGCCCCTCGCACCTGGTCAATCACCAGCCGGGAGTCTCCACTGCAAACGAGTTCCGTCACGCGCGCCTGCCGCGCTAGGCCGATGCCGAGGAGTAGTGCAGTGTACTCTGCGTCGTTGTTGGTGGCGGCACCGGCAAGTCGCTCCCACGCCGAGCAGAGAGGGACCCCCTCCAGGTCGAAGAGGATGGCACCGGTGCCCCCACGGTGGTCACCGCCAAGGCCCACTGTGTCGTCGAAGAACAGCCAATTTGGGAAGGAGGTGACGCCGTGTAGGAGAGGGGGGNGGGGGGACCCAACCGCCACTGGAGTAGGGAAAGGGCGGCGCCGGCGATACTGGACAAGGGGCTGCTGTGTCGGCTGAGGAGGCGGGGGCGGCGCAGTCTCTGTCTGGCTCTGTGCTGCGAGACTCCCCATAAGCATCTGTGATCCCTCGCTGGCCCCTGACCCCAGCCCGGCTGGGGTGGCGCCCCTCAAGAGGACGTCGCCGGGAATGCGCCCGGAGATGGTAGGGTGAGGGACCCTGGGCTGGGTGCCTGCCCCCTCTCCCCCCCCTGCTGGGATGGTGGGGAGGAGGCCGACGCCGAGATTTGTAGCGACGTCCTTGGCGGAACCTGCTGCTGCGGCTGCTGCGGTCGCGGCGGTTGCTGCTGCTGCTGCCATTGTGCCAACCAGGTGGTGGGCTCTACAGCGAGGGAGGCCCACCGACGCCACCCCCACTGGAGTGGACGCGGCGGGGGCCCCGGAAGTTGGTGCTCTAGTGCAGCCCGGTTGCGGTTGAGCCTGGTGCTGAGACGAAGGGCCAGCCGCATTTCCTTGGCATCGAGCCAAGGTCGGGCGAGTAGCTGGCATAAATGAGCCTCTTGCTCCGACCGCTCCCGGCTCTCCCAGCGGTCCTGAGATGGCGCAGCCCCCGAGGCCCGCCTCCCAGGCACAGTGGTGGGTAGTTGGGCAGCCCCCCCTCCCCCTGGCGGAGTCCCGCTGGTCTCGACGTGCTGCAGAATGCGCCACTGGTACTCGAACATTCCGATGACCGCCTGTTCCATCCGCTGCTGCTGTTCTCGGACTTGGTGCAGCTGTCAGTACAGGGCCTGCTGCTGCCGGTATTGTTGCCATAGCTGCTCCTGCGATGGGATCAGTTGGCGTGCTGGGAAGGCAGGCACAGGCTGTAGGAGAGGCTCGAGTGGCTGATGCTGGCGATCATGCTGGGGCCAGGGCAACAAGCTGGAGCTGCCGCTGCAGCTGCTCCTGCTGCAGGAATAGCTGTTGTTGCTGCTGCTGCTGCTGCTGCTGTTGCTGCTGCTGCTGCTACTGCTGCTGCTGCTGTTGCTGTAGTAGAAGTTGCAGCTGTTGCCGCTGCTGCTGCTGCTGTTGCTGCTGCTGCTGTTGCTGCTGCTGCTGCTACTGCTGCTGCTGCTGTTGCTGTAGTAGAAGTTGCAGCTGTTGCCGCTGCTGCTGCTGCTGTTGCTGCTGCTGCTGTTGCTGCTGCTGCTGTTGCTGCTGCAGCAGTTGATGCTGCTACTGTTGTTGCTGCTGTTGCTGCCGTGGCTGCTCTTGCTGCTGTTGCTGCTGCTGCTTTTGCTGCTGTTGCTGCTGATGTGGCGGCTGTTGCTGCTGCTGCTGCTGCTGCTGTTGCTGCCGCTGCTGCTGCTGCTGCTGCTGCTGCCGTCACTGCCGCTGCTGCGACTGCTGCTGCTGTACCTCCTGAAAACTTTCTTGGTGTCTGTGGAAACAAAGGATTCTACAAAGGATTTATCGGGAAACCCCCTTCCTTGTGTGGATTCAGGAAACCCCCTTCCTTGTGAATTTGGGGGGTAGGGGGTGAGACCCACTTCAAAATCTTGCATGGAGGGGGAGTGGTTAAAGGTTTCCCTTCATCAAAATCTCTCTCTAAGATCATCCCTCCCCCCCCCCCCCCCCCCCAACGATCTTCAGGTGAGCTTGCAGCAGCATCATCGGGCTCTGCAAGCTGGCTCTTGGCAGGCCGCAATGCTGCAGCTCCAAAGGGACCCACAGAATATGATGTGGGAGGATTCCTGCAGTACAGGGTGGAAGGCCTTACACAAGACGCTGCAACAGTGGTGGACCTTGCTAAAGTGCGCATCACAGTCCTGCCTCAGCCTGAGCTGCATGCACACTACTTCATTCAACGTGTTGTGGAGAGTGATAACCCTTTCACGCCAGAGGTAGGTCTCTGTTCAGGGACAGACAACTTCTAAGAGCATGGCTTTTCTTCCTCTCAACACCACTGATTTTATCCAACAGAACAGCCCTATAGGGCAAGTCATCCAGGAAATTCACAAAAGAGGTGCATGCATGCATGCACGAATGAAAAGGCTGTATGTGCAAAACATCCAAGAAAACAAGCAATCAATGTATTCATGTCTGACTTGAAGCATAGTTAGGCCAATGTCTTCTGTTTTCCATTGGTTCCTGGTCAAATTCCTTCCTTCCCGTTTCATGCACAGGTCGAGCCAGCAGTGCCAGCCACACTTGGCGCACTCTTCTACAATGCTGGAGCAGGCACTGCATCAGAAGTGGCCATTCAGTCTCTGCAGCCACAGATCACATCGAACAAGAAGGGTCTACTTGTCACATTCAAGATTGTGGAAACCATCATCGGCCTCAACAACTCCCAGGGCTCCTCCTTTGCAGTAAATGTGAGTATGTATCCAGATTTAAGAGCTATTGTCAAACTTGTGTATGCTGCATAAAGTCACTCATATTGGAAGAGACTGTTTTAGCATGTTTTCTGCATCGTGTACGTGCATTCTGCCTCGAGATGCATATTTTTCCATGACGATGGACAATGTGGTAATGTAGAGACATGCTGTATGACTTCGACCAGTGTCATGATGTGTTTCCTGTTTTCATCTGCGAGATACAATAGGAATCTTGGAGGCGATCATCCACTATGCTGAAGCAGATGGCTCTAGAGACTTCCTCCAGTAGTGCTCGACTCTCTGCACAGTGTGGATGTGCCTTTCCATGAGTTTCTCTTGTCCATGCCTTTTCATTTTCTGCTTTGGTGTATGCCATTCAGTCGCACATGAGCGACAGGCACATTGTTTCTGCCTCCATTTCTGCATCAGTTCACTTATTCCATTCAGCAGGAAATTGGCTGTTTTCTCATCAACATCTTGGCATATAGATCTTGAACCGACACATTTCAGCAACAGGTTGTAACGTGATATTTGTGGATTTTTCCAAACCTATACATGTTTTTTCCTGACCCTACATGTCTCCCCACCTCTTCTTCTATTCTTCTACTTCACTGTCCTCTGATGAATGTTAAAATGAAAATCAGTATGTGGCATTAACTTCCTCTGAAAACATAAAACACAGTGGTTAATCATTGTAGCCAGTTCTTCCATCCCAAAATCCTTCTTTCGACATTGCAGAAGTAGTAGCTTGACCTATGTTCTAAATTTCGGTATTTTCCATGAGTTTTGGGCCAAAATTTTCGGGCCCGGAATATTTCGGGCCGAAATTTCGGTCATGGGGTCTTAAGTTTTTGAAAATTATAATTTGAAATTTAAAAATTTGACCCCGCAGAAGGTCACATGGGGTTCATTTTAGGGTAATTGATGCCATCTGATCACGTCCTGGGCACAAAACCAGCAAATTCAACCGTTTTGACCTGAATATGCCCTCTGAAATTTTTAAAATTTTGAAATCTGGAATTTAAATTTTTGGGTGGCCGAAATTTCACCCATTTCCTTCTTGAAGAGGGGCCGAAATTTCGGTCGACCGCAACTTTGAACATAGTGCTTGACTAAACCAAGCCACGTGAGAAGTGCCAAAAATGTTGTACTCCATATTCATTTTCTCAATTTGATGGCCATTTTCAGCGATATGCACATCTTCACCATCATCTTGAGACTGCATAGCTTGCCGGGATACGTATACTGAAATAGGATCATTGTCCGGTGATGCTTGACCTGCAGGTCGGAGACATCCACAGTGAAGGCACGGCTGTAGTGCGCTGGATGATTTCCTGTAGCCTGGTTGGAACATTCACATCTGTCAACGCCACATTCACCACCAAGAACCCATTTGGAGACCCATCTCTGGCATCCATCAAGTCGATGACACTTCATGAACTCATTCATGTGGTCCGCCTGAACAGCCATAATGGTGTTGGCACTGAAGGCAACTGGACGGGGGATAATGACGATGGGCTACCAGACTTCTTGGTGGATGATGTACCAGATTTGTACAGCCATCCTGATGCTGTTTACAGCAGTGTACAAGGGATACGGCTCCCTGTGGTTGGAGTGCCCATGGAGGCCATATCAGTTACTGCACCTGTTGCAGCTGGCAGCACTGCAAACCTTTTTGTGTACATTGACATGTGAGTTGCATAACCACGTAATCAGGAGGTTTACTTGTGTTTTCTACAGATTCATGTTTCTTCCATGAGTTGCTGAAGCTGAATCCAAGCCATGCTTGCTTCCAATCATTCACTCTCATTCTTGCTTTCAATCTTTTCATGAACTAAATATTCATTGGATGCCTTGCCTGACCTTCCTAAATGCAGGTCGCTTGCTGACACAGAGAGCACACAGGACAATACATCTGACAATGGACCTCCCATCAAGTGGAGATACGTGCGCATTGACTGCAAGCTCTCTCTCCAGATATGGACTTTACAGAGCGTGGAGCGTGATGACGGGTCCCTCCTCTTCGTCCCTGAAAATGCATGGACCACCACTCCCTTCCTTATAGATGGAAACTCCAACACACCTATCCCTTACATTAGTATCTTTGACAACCTACTGTCACCTTCTTACAAGCTTCAGTTTGCTGCATCAATAGAGCCTCCTCCACTTTCTCAACCCCCATTACCACCACCAAGACCACCATCGCCACCCCCAAGGCCACCACCATCTCCTCCTCCAAGCCCACCACCATCCCCTCCCCCGAGTCCACGACCATCCCCTCCCCCAAGCCCACCACCATCGCCCCCCCCAAGCCCACCACCCTCTCCTCCTCCAAGCCCACCACCATCCCCACCACCCTCACCCCCACCCTCACCTCCTCCAAGCCCACCTCCATCTCCTCCTCCAAATCCACCCCCTTCCCCACCACCTTCTCCTCCTCCTCAACCACCTCCATCTCCACCGCCATCACCACCTCCCCCACGTCCACGAAAGCCTCCACCACCTGCCAAAAAATCACCTCCAGGTGCAAAGAAGCCACCTCCACCACGGAAGTCTACTCCTCCAAGCAGAAAACCCCCACCATCACCTGTGAAGAAGTCACCCCCACCAAAACGTTCACCTCCGTCAACTGCCAAAAAGCCCTCTCCACCAATGAAGAAGCCACCTCCACCGAACAAGTCACCTCCTCTGAGCAGCAAGAAGCCACCACCACCATTGGAGTAGCAAACCGATGATCAAAGGATGGGAACCCACCTTTCGTGTTTGGAATCCATTATCTGTTTACTGGACTCTTTGCTATATTTGCGTTGCAAACAGACACTTGGAATAAGTGGAGCTTTCGAGTTGTGACACACCACTTATCCAGCCTGATTGTTGATGATTAAGTTCATGCCACGGGATGACTCTTCATCTCTATAATCGAAACAATGTCCCGCGTTCTTATGGTAATCATGGCCAACCTTCATTCTGCCTTTCACCTTCCAGAACGTCTAGAATAGTGTTGCGTATGAGCAACACAGGACTTCTCAGCACATGTAATCAATAGGCAAAAGTGATAGGCTACTCACAACCTGTCCATGCACCAACTTTTGTCAACTTTGAGATGACAGGCATGAGATTGGGAATCATGAGTAGGAAAGATAATTTTGGAAGCAAATTCTTCCCTGTTGAGGATATAATGCTTCATAAGACATATTTCATGATACCAGTAGATAGCTTTTTCCCTCAGCAAGAGAGCGTGAGGGAGGAGGGAAGTGTGGGAGATCCCACGAGAATGCAAGAGAGGAAAGCTTGCGGCTTGTTTTGAACAAGTGTCAAGAGAAGACAAGGAAGAGAGGGGGAGCGAGCGACCTAGTACGGCCGGGGTGAGCGAGCACCACACGCAAGCATCATGCTCATGGTGGTCTCGCTGCCACCCGGGGATCGAGCCCGACCTCTCGGGAAAACCGGAGGCGGCTTCTGACCATCGCAAGGTCGAAACCGGCGAGGTGGCCCCCAAGGATCAGCACCCGGCACGATATTACAGCTCCCCAGAACCCTGCGTGAGTAAGACAATCAGTGGGCCTGGCATCCTAAAGTGTCGAAGGCCACAGTCGCAAGCAAAACATCAGGTCAGAATAGTAATGGCCAGAAGGCCATGGCTCTGGAGTATTTGCCTACACGCTAAGCTTCAGGGGTGAGTCCTCAGCTCGGCGTGTCCAGGCGTCCACAAGCTCCATGAGATTTAATCTCTTGTACAGAGTAGGTGAGTGGTGCAATGCACGGCAAGAGGTCATTAAGTAATCAGTGTGTGGGCAAAGTGTACGGACCACAACAACAACACTCCCCCATGACCCGCAGCCAAAGCATGCACAGACGATACTCAACACAAGTGAGAAGGGAACGGCACGTGACTCCACTATCACCTGGGATCCACCACACGAAGACCGACGCCATGCACAGCACACTTGAACATGCCCCGACTGAGTGCCTTCGTCAAGAAGTCAGCGCGCTGCAACCGTGTGTCCACCCAGATGACTTGAACATTGCCAACGGCTATGCACTCACGAACAAAGTGATGCTCAACATTGATGGGCTTGGTGCGTGCATGATGCATGCCGTCGTTTTCTGCGATGGCCCACGAGACTCAATGACACGAAGACGGGTGGAATCTTATAACCGCCAGGCCTTCGAGAAGGCGGAAACTCCGAGAAACATGTAGAGACGACCGCGAGGGGACAACTTGCCGTCACGCTAATCGTCAGGGAGCCACACAGCCGCGACCGATCCCCACACGTGGGCCAGGCAGAGATTAGCACGACGCCCAGTCCAGCGTTCGAAGGGCGTGACATGGCGGGGAAGGGAACCGTGAGGAACACGGTTCCAGACCCAAGTCATGTAACACATTGCCTCAAAGGCAAAGAGGGGAGGTACACCAGACTCAGAGAGAAGGGAGCGAACACCGTCAGCCAGGGTGCGGTTCCAGCGCTTGGATACCCCAGCAGCGCGACCACAGGCATGCTCGGCTTGTGGTAGCCAAGCCTCAAGAACGTCGGTGACGTCGCTCTTGAGGCAAAGGGCAAAGACCCACCGGAACCGTGAGAAGTCGTCCATTAGACGGAGGACATAGCGGCCAAGACCCCCAAGGAAGTCATCAGGCAGGGGACCCATGACGTCAGCGTGCACCATGTCCAACGGGTGAGAGGTGATAGAATCCGACGTAGAGAACGGGGAGCGATGCATCTTGCCATGAGCACAAGCGAGGCAGTCCGGGGCGCAGGGCACAGGGAAGGTGGCGGTGTCAAGGCCAAGGGCAGGGGGCACATGCAAGAGCCGGGAGATTGCACCAGTGTGAATGTGGCACAAGCGATGGTGCAGAAGGGCAGTGTGCTCGGGCGACAGTGAAGGTGTGACATGAACCAGAGCAGAGGCAGCGGAAGATGAGGGAAAATGAAGTGGGACGCAGTAGAGGCGGTCACAACGAAAGCCACGAAGAAGGACGCGACCTTATACGCGGAGGGACACTGCACCGACACCACGGCTGGAGGAGACCCCTGGTCATCAAGAGTGGACACCGACAACAGGCTGACCTCAAGGTCGGGCATGTACAGGACATCGGACAGGAACAGGTCTCCCCAAGGACCAACAAAGTGGACAACGCCAATGCCCTGGACGGGGAGGAGCTGGCCAGAGCCCGTGCGAACAAAGCGAACAGAACCGACGGGGCCAAGCGAGACGAAGGACGAGCGACACGAGGTCTTGTGATGGGTGGCTCCTGAATCGATGATCCAGAAGCCCGGGGAAACACAAGAAGAGGGGAGAACAAGGCACACAGCAACGGTGCAAACAGAGGCACGAGGGGGCGAGGACGAGGCAAACAACCGACGGGGGAATGTCACATCCTGCCAATGCTCAATCCACGGACGCTCCTCAAGCATACACCCCAGAATTGACGCGGATGAGCCTCCACGAAGGGTGGCGTCAGACTCACAGACTAACGAACGAGACATGCCCATCACACCCTCACCTCCCTGATCACGAAGGACGAGATCGTTGAGGCGACACTCGAGGGTGCGGGCGTCCTCGCGAAGAGAATGGGCGTCTGCGGGGGCGGGATCCGGAGCCGGATGATGCATCTGCGACCAGGCCGGGGCCGTGTAGTAGGCCGATGGTGGCCCGTAGTAGGCTGGGGCAACCGAGGATGGGACCCAGCCCCAAGGCGACTGCGGCGGAAGAGGTGGAGTGGGGTGAAGAGGGGCTGCCCCCCCGGGAGCGGCCGCAGAGGGAAGAGAGAAACAGGCCGCATCGACTCCCACACAAAGGTGGGTCTCGCCGGTACACTATCTTGCATTCAGCTCCCAAATAAAGGATGGGTCTCACCGCCTAATGCAAATGAAAAGGTGGTCATTATTCTTGTGAGACATGACAGTCAGCATCTTGAAAGAGGCAACACATGCATCATGGCTCCCACAAGATGGTAGGTCGCGCCGCTACATCATGAGAGACGGCGCGAGCAAGACGTGTCAAGGACATGCTAGAATTGGCTCCCACACTAAGGTTTGTCTCGCCGTGACAACGGAGGTACGTTCATCACGTTCAGCATGATAGCACAAGCAAGGGTAAGGGTGAAACACGAATTGGTAGGCAACTAACATATTCACGGAACAGGAAGAGGGGCGACAGGGTAGAGTAAAGCAAACGCTTCATCGATAACTGTCGCAACAGACGCTGGTGACAAGGTGGAGATGCGCGATGCGGTAAGGCCATAAGTAGCGCTAATGGAGGGGAAGCGCTAGACTAGGGTGAGGAGCTGATGATGAAGGTCCATGAGGATGAGGGGAGGAACGGAGGAGGGCATAGGCGGAGGCTAAAGGAGGGCCGACGAAGAAGATGTGAGATTGACGGAGGGCAAGGGAGGATGGAGGGAGCGACGATGAAGGGATTGTCGGGCCCGCTTGCCGGCACGCGTGGACACCGGGAGAGGAGGAAGAACCGGGAGAGGAGATGGCGGAGAGGAAAAAAAGGACAGTAGGAGAGGAGGGTCTGGCGAAGAGGAGTCAAGAGATAAAGGGGGTGAGACGGGGTCGGATGAAGTAGCCGGGGGTGGAGGCAAAAGGGAGCGGGTAAGACAGGTGGGAACGTTCAGAGAGGAGGATTCAATGGAGATGGACGGGAGAAAGAGGGGTGAGGACGGGACAACCGAAGAGGCTACCAAGGGGGGAGGGGCAAGAGGAATGGTGGATGTTGAGGTTGTAGGGAGAGGGGATAGTGGAAGGGGAGAAAAGGCAGTTGGAAGGGAGCGAGAGGGTGCATGAGGTGGAGGAGACGGGGGCGAGGCGGAAGAGGGGAGGGGAGAAGGGGAGGTGGTGGAGGACGCGGTGGTGAGGGAGGGGGAGAGGGAGAGAGGGGGGATGATGGTCAAGGGA
>SZWC01008239.1:17684-40507 GCA_023375785.1 Penium margaritaceum
ACTGCCATCATCTCACTGTACGTGGTGGACAAGGAGTCAACCACTCTCTGGAGTACCATCACCTCCATCTCTGCTGCTCGAAGCTGAGTGGCTGCAGGTGCTGTGCCTCCTGAAGCAAAATGTCTCAAGGTATCCAAGGACTGGGACAAAGGGTCATCTGAAGGACGTGGATGCTGGACAACCTGTGAGGTAGGAGGCGTGCAAGACTCAGAGGTGGAGAGAGATGGTCTAGGTGTAAAGAAGAAGGATGTGGGTGAGCTGACTGATGGCGCAAGGCTGTCTGATATGTCGTCGCTGCTCAGTAAATCAGGATCCCCATCCTGTGAGGTGTTGTCTGAGGGTGCTACGAAACTGGACTCGGAACCATCTGGGTTGTGTCCACTACAACCCTCAGCAAGTATCTCGGCTAACGTATCCTGTAGTGCACGCAACCACCCCTCTGCATCCCTCAGCTCACACTCTCTAGACATCTGGATGTAATCGCTCATCCCCATACCTCCAATGAAGGTATAACATGGAGCATCCTCCGGTGGAGGGATGTCGCCGCACAATATCGCTCGAACGGTAGCAACGTACGTCTCCTGCGCACTGATCTGGGAACGAATCTCATCCTCCTCAGCTCGGCATCTCAGACAGGAATGACTGGGTGCTGCCAACCTGGTGCAGGGCACTAACTCTGCAGACACCACCATAGGTGGGCAAGCCTCTGACGCCCCCCCCAGATGTCTCTATCAGCTACTGTATGATCACTGACCAATGAAGGACAAGCCAACACGGCTGATGCTGTCGATGCAGCTGAGGCTGCTGATGTGGCTGCTACTGACGATGTAGCCGATGCTGCCAGTGGAGATGATGCTGCCAATGCAGCTAATGATGTAGATGGTGCCGGTGCGGTCGATGCTGCCGGTGTTGCTGATGTAGTAGATGCTGCCGATGAGGCCGGTGGTGCTGATGCAGCTGATGTGGATGATGCAGCCAATGCTGCTGATGAAGCTGGTGCTGCCGATGTAGCGGACGGAACGGATGCTGGAGGTGCTGTAGAGGATGTCGATACAGTGGATGTAGCTGATGCCTCAACAGGTGATGCTGCAGAAGTAGCGGGAGGTGCTGCTGGTGCAGCAATCACAGCCGATGCAACTAGTCCTGTAAGTGAAGCAGGTGCTGTAGAAGAGGCTGATGAATCTGTGGATGTAGCAGAGGATGCCGAGGCTGCGGCTGCTGGTGAAGACGTAGACGGAGCAGGTGATGGTGCTGGTGTAGAGAGGACTGATGCTGCTGATCCTGGTAAAGATGTAGATGCTACAAGGGACGCACCTGCTAACGGTGCAGTAGGTGGGGCAGCTGGTGGAGCAAGTGCAGCTATACTAGCGCATGAAGCTGGTACTGTGGAGGGTGCTGTAGAGGACACTGCTGCAGGCGATGCACCAGGTGGGGTAGCGAGTGCGGCTGTACCAGCTGATGCAGCTGGTGCTGTAGAGGGTGCGGAAGGCGTGGATGTGTCTGATGCTGCTACTATCAATGGACCTGCTCCAACAGATGCAGTGCTAAGTGCTCTTGCTCCATCCTCGGTGCTCACTGATATGGTCGATGGCGAAGTGGACGGATGCACACACCCCCTCGCAACCGGTGCAACGACAGAAGCCGGTGGAGATGAAGACGTACCAGAGACGAGACAAACAGGACGCGATGGGCGACGACGACGTCGGCGAGCAGGAGGCGGACAGGGAGCGGGTATGACACAAGTGGAGCGGAGGATGGAGAGAATAGCTGCAGAGTGAGAGGAAAGGTCCGGTGCAGCTGGAGAAGGTACCTCCGAGGAGGAGGAAGAGGATGAGGACGACGCGGAACAGGAAGAATCATCCCGATGGGAGAAGAGGTGGTCCCTGACCTGCTGCATCATCTGTCGCAGACTCTGGAGCTCGGTGTACAGAACTGCCAGAGCGCCGGTGTGAGGAACGAACGAGCAAGGGAGGTCCGGCTGCGGTGGAGCATGAAGAAAATCACGAGGCTGGAGCCATGGTGGATGCCACCCACTAGGACGCAAGTGGCACTGGCGCCAACCATGGCGTCCATCGCCACAGAAGTGGCAGGCAAAACCACGAAGAGCTGGATCCTGTNCCTCGCTTGCTGCCACGTGACCGTTAGTGATCTGGCGACCCCTGTCCAGGATCCTGCTGAGACCTGGATCATCGACTCCGGGGCCACGCATCACATGACGGCCTCTCGCGAGGCCTTCAGTATGCTCGGTCCTGTCGGCGATGTCTCCGGTGTCCGGACAGGCTCTGGACAGGTGTTACCAGTGCGTGGTGTTGGCGTCGTTCGTTTTCGTGGTCCAGCCGGTGACGTCTTCCTGACCGATGTTCTCTTTGTCCCTGGTCTTGAGCTCAGCCTCCTGTCCGTGACTGCCCTTGACCGCATGAGTATGGATGTTGTGCACTCGCGTGGTGTCGGCACTGTGTCGTTGCGTCCGTCTGGTCTTGTCATCCTGCACGCCACCGCTCGTGGCAACTTGTGGCACGTTCCCCGCCTCTCCTCTTCCCCTCCCCTCTCCTCCCCATCGGCAGCCACAGGTCATGTGTTTGTCACCAGCACGCTGTCTCCACAGCACACCCGCCTCTTGCACCGCCGCCTTTGCCACGTCCACTCGGCCGCCGTCGAGAGCATGCTTCGCACCCAGCCGGCCAACGGCCTTGACCCAGAGACTTTTCCTCTCCCGTGCCCCACTGAGTGCATTGACTGCGCTCAGGGGAAGATGCATCGGTCCACCTACCCCTTGTCTTCCTCCCGCGCGTCCGCCCCTCTTGACCTTGTCCATTTGGATGTCATGGGCCCTCTCCCCACTGAGTCTGTCGGTGAGCGCGGCCGATACGTCCTCACTCTTACGGACGACTACTCTCGCTACCGCTGGGTCTTCTGCCTCAGGCAGAAGAGCGATGTCGCCCGTAACATTCAGGACTGGCTTGTCCTCGCGGAGCGCGAGTGTGGGCGCCCCCTCCGCCGCTTTCGCTCCGATCGCGGTGGCGAGTACCTAGGTGAGGCCACTACTTTTCTCGCCTCCCGCGGGATCCACCATGAGGCGTCGGCGCCCTACACACCCGCCCAGAACGGCGTCTCCGAACGGTGGAACCGTACCATGGCCGACGCCGTCCGCACCATGCGCGTCGAGTCTGGTCTCTCTGACGGCTTCTATTTTGAAGCCATGGCCTACATGACCTGGGTCTGGAACCGGGTTCCNCCTCATCCGGTCCGGCTCGTCCGTGTCCCTCCCGTCGCGTGGGGGAGTGGTGAGTCCGTCCTCCGTCCTGTCGCTTCCGGGTGACACATCACCCCGTCCCTCTGAGCCGGTAGCCCCTGTCGCGTCCACTGGCCCCCCTGGGCCAACGGTCCCAGTCGCGTCCACTAGCCCTTCAGGGCCTGCAGCACCTGTCGCGTCCGCTGTCCCGTCCGGGCCAGCAGCACCTGTCGCGTCCGCTGTTCCCTCCGGGCCAGCCACACCTGTCGTATCAGCTGGCCCTTCCGAGTCGACAGCCCCGGCCACGTCCGCTGGTCCCTCCGGACCAGTAGCGCCTGTCGCATCTACCGGCCCTTCTTCGCCTGTAGCCCCTGTCGCGTCCGCTGGCCCCTCTGGACCAGCAGCCTCAGTCGCGTCCCCTGGCCCCTCCGGGCCGGCAGTCCCTGTCGCGTCCGCTGGCCTCTCTGGACCAGCAGCCTCAGTCACGTCCCCTGGCCCCTCCGGGCCGGCAGTCCCTGTCNCGTCCCGGCGGTGTAGGGACCGACCATGGGAGCGGCTGGAGAGAAGCATCAGTAGGAGGTGGTACTGGCCGCCACACGTCGACCCCTGAAGGCAGAGGATGATGCGAAGGAGCGTGAAGAATGCCCTGGCTCGGTGGTGACGAGAAGGACAATGGAGAAGGCTGACAAGAGGGTGGAGGCGGTCCGGACAACAAGCTGTCAGGCTGAGGACACGCGGGGGCGTGTAGAGATACGGGTCCGGTCGGAGTAGAAGGCACCCATAGAGGAAGCTGGCCAGGATACCCAGGAGAGGGTGGTGCTAGATGTCGGGTCAGTGTGCTGGTAGGCAAGTGACATGGCGGAGCGATGGGAATGCTGTGTCCTGGCGGTGTAGAAACTGACGGACCAACACCACCATGAGGCAGTGGGGCCGGTGGTAGAAACATGGCGCCCGGAGGCAGCTGGTGATGAGAGGGAGCGTAAGATACGCTGGCTCCCGGCGGTGTGGATGCAAGCAACGGGAGCACATGGCCCGAGAAATCACGTGGAGGTGATCCCGGCTGCTGCCTCAGTGGGTTTGAGGGTGGCGGAAGAAGATGGTGAGAGTGTAGAACACTCTCTGTAGGCGATGGAGAAGTCGCGTGTGTAACATAGGGGCCAGGAGGTGGTCCAGGCCAGGGAAACATCGTGCCAAAAGGGGCAGTAAGATGTGATGGGGGTGAGAGGTGCTATCACTGTTTCTAGTAAATTCAAGGATGCGGGGTAAGAGCCTGGGTCAGGAACTAGGAAAAATTAAAATAAAAAATAAAAAAATGAAAGAGGTTGCAGTGCATGGTAAACGTGCTCGAGTTAAGAGAGGGAAAAGAAAAGGGAAAAAAATGGTATGGGAAAATTCCCCCTCCTAAGTAGAAAATACAGGAGAAAAATAAGTAAAAGAAAACAGTGTGTTATTCTATAGAAAAGGTTACAGAACTACCCNCCCTGTCGCGTCCGCTGGCCCCTCTGGACCAGCAGCCTCAGTCACGTCCCCTGGCCCCTCCGGGCCGGCAGTCCCTGTCGCGTCCGCTGGCCCCTCTGGACCAGCAGCCTCAGTCACGTCCCCTGGCCCCTCCGGGCCGGCAGTCCCTGTCACATCCGCTGGCCCCCCCGAGCCAGCAGCGCCTGTCGCGTCTACTGGCTCTTCTGGGCCGATTGACTTCCGCGGACCAGCAGCGCCCGCCACTTCCACTGGCTCCTCCGGACCAGTTGCCCCGTCCGCCTCTGTCGACACGTCGGACTCAGGATCATCCTCTGCCCGACCGCGCTACACGCGTGGCCCAGGCGGCAGCCTCCGACCTCGTCCGACAGTGAGAGGTCAGNCTAAGTAGAAAATACAGGAGAAAAATAAGTAAAAGAAAACAGTGTGTTATTCTATAGAAAAGGTTACAGAACTACCCCCGGGTTGACCAAGATCTGAGATTTTCTCGATTGCCCCTGTTTTGTTTTGGTTGGTGAGGCCGGGTCAAGTCCGGCGAGAGGAAAACAGGTCCACCGGCAACCACCTACGATCGCGTGGGTGATTTTGCACCCACGCGAAAGCCGTGGGTGGATTCGCCACTGCGAGGTGCGAGATGATCTCAGCAGGGTTGCGCGTGAGCGAGCCCATGGGAGTGAGCGAGGGTCAACAGGGGGAGGCAGCGAGTGAGGGCGTCGGCGAAAGAGAGAGTTGGAAGAGAGAGAGAGAGAGAGAGAGAGTATGTGCGCGTGTTAGACGCACGCGGCTTCACCCTAGAAAGCTGCTACAGCTGCGCAGTTGCTGCCTCTACCGCGATGTGTGACAGCTGCTGGCCCGCTGCTGCACGTGGCTGCTGTACGTCTGTAGCGAGCACACTGCTACGGCTGCAAGCTGCTGCCTCGCCGCCAATGCTGCTGCTGATGCTGCGAGTTGAGCAATGCACGCTGCTGCTACTGCCTGGCGTTGCCAGCGAAATGCAGGTGCGATTGCTGCTCTTTGCTATTGCGTGCTACTTGCACGCTGCTTGCGGCTGATGCAGGCGCTGTTGCGGCTGCTTGTTGCTGCTGCTGCTGCTGCGCAATGAATGTGACTGCTGCTGCTGCGCGCTGCTTGCTACACGCTGCTTGCACGCCGTGACTGCACCGCTTGTTCGTGGCTGAAAAGCTGCTGGCAAGCGGCTGCCACTGCTCCCGCCGCTCCGCACGCGACTGCTATTGCTGCTGCTACTGCTGTCTGTGGCTGCCACGCTCCTTGCACGCTGCAGCTTGCCAATGGGTTGCCACACTATTTGCACGCTGGACACTGTTGCGGCTGCAGGCTGCCATGCGGCTGGTTGCGGCTGCTGCCACTGCTGTTGTGCCCTGCGCACTGCTCAATGCCGCTGCTAATGCCAATGTTGTTGCTGATGCTGCGCGCTCCTTGCACGTGCAACTACGCCACGTGCATGTGGCTGCAACGCTGCTGTCACATGGTTGACACTTACACGTGCCTTGTTGTTATTTTGCCACTGTCACCGATGGTGCTGCTTCTGCCGCCCATACAGCAGTTGCAGTAGCACCCGGTGGGATCCTAGTGAACAATAAACCTAGCTTAGGTGGAAGATGAAAGCTGTCGTTGTTGTTGTTGCACACACGTTTTTCGCTCCTGGACACTTCTGTCTGCGTGGCGCCACGTGGTGCATCTCAGCTGCGTTTCAGACTCATTCTGCTGCTTTGTTGCTCACACGGCCCCCCTGCGCTCTGATACCATGCTAAAATAGCTCTAGGGCATGCAGGCTCATGTTGGAAGAGACACGAGCTCTGATGGTGAGTGGGAGAAATGCAGCGCCAAGATTTGGCTAAGTCTGGAACGAATAGATTAAGAATCAAGGAGAGAGATACAATGAGCCCTACGCTGAGCTTTTGTACTGGGGACTGGCGGCTAGCCCACCAGGCCCCGTCATCCCCGCCGCACCAAAAGGCACGGACGGGGAGTACACATGTCCCAGAACATGAAACCACAAACTGGAGGTCTCCCGAGGCACCGGAACAGTCAACCGTGTGCNTCTTGGATCAGGCGCGTGTGAGAGTGTGTGGTTGCGTCGTCTGTTGTCCGAGTTGCGTCAGTCTGTCCCATCCATCACGTTGCACTGTGACAATGAGAGTGCCATGGCCATCGCCGACAATGACGGCGTGCATCACACACGCACAAAGCACATCAACGTTGAGTATCACTATGTGCGTTCATTGTTGCATGACGGTAGCATCAGCATTGTGTGGGTTGAGACAGCACGGCAGTTGGCTGACTTCCTGACCAAGGCACTGAAGCGCGACTCGTTCAAGAAGGCTGTGAGTTCGGTCGGTGTACGTCCGTGAGTGGCTCTCTCTTTATCTCTGCCTGCGTCTCTGCATGCCCTGGGGGAGTCTGGATGTTGACCATGTCCCTGTCCGCCCATGTGCACTACGCCTGTGAGTCATGGGGGAGTGTTGGTTTTTGCACATCTCTCATTGTGCTCTGTTGTGTCCTCCCGGCTTGTGTACATCGGCGTGCAGATGACTGACGGCGAGACTCGACGCTGATGGAGTGTCGTCCGGTGGAGCCGACGCACGCTGAGGACTTCTCGCAGTTCGCTGGAGCCTCCTCTCTCAGGCGACGCGCTCAGCTCCATCGGCAGGCCTCCTCGGCGGTCGTGCTGCCGGCGGTCATTGACACCGCATTTGCTGCTTGCATGCGTTCCAGCGCATTCCATTGCGTCTGCATCGTCATGCACTGCCTAGGGTCCCAGTTGCATGTTGCATGGCCCTGTGTGGCAGCATAAACCGTTGTGGGCATTATCTGGGTTTAGGCTGCCATAACTCCTCGCTACTATTTTTCTAGCAGATTCTGACCGCACGGCTGCGTTCGCAGCGGCGGTATTATGGTATGGTCCAGTTTTCAGGCAAAACGGACGACGCCCGGGTTTTGGGCTGTCGGCTGTCTGGCAGGCCTCACCGAGAAAACCTGCCAGCCTGAACTGAGCTATTTTCTGATTGGCTGTTGAACTGAGTAACAAGCTCTACAGAGCTGGGGGGGGCCTAGAACTTGGAGGGGTCTCCCATTGTTGTTCATTGTTCATTCCTATTCAGTCACTTACAGTTTTCAGCTGCTTTCTGGCGCTAACACTGGCGCGCGCGTTTCTGAGTAACAAACCCAGAGCTTCCAGACTTAGACTCTAGAGCAGCAGACTGAGGGGGCAGCTGACTTAAGCAACGAGCGTGGAAGCCCGCACGCTGCATCAACAACGCTGCTGCCCCAACCTGCTGCCTAGGCTATTCCTTTTGTCCACAACCAGAGGACGCCCCGATGCCACTTGGGTCCGCATCTTGGATCTGCACGAGAATGGACACAGCGGAGTGGTCACACTACATTGTACAAGTGGACAGGAACGTCACAAATCAAAACACCACTATCACAAATCTACGATAGAAGTATGATGACCTTGCGGTCGAGTTCTCGACGCATGGGGACGAATATGGATTCATAAAGATGCATCTCGCATCTTCATTGTCGATTCTTGAAGACCCTCGATTTCTGTATGGATTTTCTGGAATTGAACGATTCACAACGCAACCGTGCACGGACCGCTTGACAGTGGACCCAATGACCCCGATTATGCCTCATTCGTAACTCGACACTTGCATGTCTATGTTCGATCATTTGACATTGTCATCGATGTATACTTTTTTCTTATTGTAAATTTTTGAAGTGTCCCAAATCATAAATCGTGTTCAGCCTCGCAAATTCTACTTGTTCACCATCTTCGCTCTGTTCATTGTAACGCATATATTGGTCAAAATGTATTGGTCTACTGGTGTTAACATGTTTAAGTTACACCGTGGGCCATGGATGTATGATGAAAATGACTATTGTACGAGAGGTATTAGCATTCATGCATGCCCAGTTTGCTTGTCCTTCGTGACTCGTATTGGCACGTAGTTATGTGTTTGTGTTTTTGAGCGGTGAAAATGCCAATCTTCCCCTATTTTGTCACTCTTGACCCTCATATACCCCTTCGTCAGAGCAATAAGCCCCATCCGCCCCATCTTTAGAACGATAGCCCCCATCCACCTCGTCGCCCGAACGATAAGCATCATCTGCCCCTCTGCCAAAACGATATGCCTCATGTGCCCCTCCGACAAAACGATAAGCCTGATCCACCTATGTCTAGAAAAGAAAAGCCCAATCCGCCCCCCCGTTTTCACCAACAGCGATGCATGTCAATGAGGGGAGGATGAGGTGCATCGTTCTGGCTGAGGGGCCGATGGGGAATGTTGTTCTGGTGGAGGGGCGGATGGGGCTTTTTGGCCGAAAGGAGGGGTATATGGGCTTTCCGTCCTTTCTTTAGGTCAGTTTGCGGGCATATGATTGCCCCTTCCCTTGACTGCCGCACTTGTACTTGCGGACCATTGTTGTCATACGTGGACAACAATGGTCCGGAATAATGAAGAAAACAGTAATTGTCTATCGCTCTATGCACCTCCAGTGGAGGGGTATTGACGATACACAGAATCATCTATCCTCCTATCATTTCCGCCCTATTAGGTTCCTCGTCTCTAGCACATAAAAACTAAAGAAGTGAGAAGCCGATGATGTTGTTGGGGGCCATTCGATAAGACCTTCTACGTTGGTTTTCAATATTACAGTGCATTTGGATGATGTCGTCCTGGCCTGCGGCCCCGATCGGAACTTCGTTTTGATGGCAATGAATCACCAATTGATGAAATGTACAAACTGAAAGAAAAGACAGCCGACGCGTTAGCGAGTCACCGCGGCCAAACATCCTCCTCCAATCTTCCCGAAAAACCTTCGTTAACGCCGTCTGGTGCAGCACCATTGTGCGAACGCATCCTAATTAAGGTCGCCAAAATGAGCCTTCAATTTTTCGTGCTTGTTATCATTGTTTCAAGTTCCTTTTGTAGGATTCGTTCATTTTCCAATTTTTCCATCCTAAGATGAGTCTTCTATTGTTGGCATCGTGTCCCTTAAAGCTCACACATATGTGTTTCGACTAGATGTTAAGCCATATATGGTCAGCTGAAGCATCGCTCCCTGCAAATGCTGGGTGCTACCGCAACATTTGAGGGTTTCCATGATTCTCGTTCTGTGCAACTCGCGGTCGCTAAGAATAAGCAAGAGGAGATAGTGGTCGTTTTCACTCTCGAAACAGGAGCCTTATGACCAATTTACGATGTGTAGAAAGGAAACTTCCTGGACTTGCGGAGTCTACGGCCTCATCCCTTTTGGCTTACGCGGCCTTGACAAGAATGCGGCATGCGCAATTACGGCAGCGATCCAACCAAGGCCATCTATCGTGGTTCTCCCTAGAACCGGAGTACCGAACTCGGCATGTTTACGGGTTCGTGGTTCAGAGATAGCCATGTTTTTCTCCTCCGTATACCATGCCTGAGCTAGATGGACATGTTGAGGAGTGCGACAGTACGCTCAACATCATGGTAACACGTGTTCTGAACCAGAATCCTAGCCGTTTCAGAGCTCCATCGTACATCCACCACGACATAACTAATGTCGCGCATAGAGTCAACGACCGTCGGATGCTTCGATCATTCTATGAACGACGATGAGTGTGTTGTGGCTCCTAGCACGGGACTTGAAACAAATGTAATCCTGTCGTACCCCCCCTGTGCTGTGTATCCAGACGGAAGAGAGGTCGTATTCATTTTCCCATGCATTCTCGGCCTCACACAACACGGTCCATGTGCGTAATCGTCATGCAAACAGAAATCACGTGAGTGAACCATCTCGCATGCAAGTTGAGGGACGGTGTCGACGGCGACGCTTCAAACGACGCACTTTATTGCTCAACAGACCATGTATGGGATGCCCAACACGTCAGGACCGTGAACCTTGCGACAAGTGCTCGTTCTCATGCAGGAATTAGATGCCAGCCACATCATTCTAGACATTTCCAGCTCAGGTGAGCCGGGCGCCCACCGTCGTCTAGCCTGGACCCAATGGCATCAAGGAGAGCAGTATATCACGTGATCAGAACGCAATGATGAAAGACGTGACGATGCGACAAAAGGTGATGATTCGCGCAGGAGGGCTTTCCTATACTTCATTCGTTGATCTCGTATGACCACCTCAACAGGAGAGGGAGCGCAGGCGGGGAGTGGTGGATGAGGATACTTCTCCCGTAATTGCGTATCCGTGTGCACGGCAACACCGGCAATAAGATCGCACCGGAATCAATTTTTTGAAGTGAGGGTTCTTTGTAACTCTCACCAAAATTTTGAAGTAAGGGTTTTTTAAGTGAGAGTTCCGAAATCTATGGCGCGGAAATCGAATTTTCATCGAGAGTTCAGATTTGTACTGACATCCGATCCCGAGCTCGAAAGCCAATTCCGTGTTACATGTAGAATTGCGCACATAGGCTAGTTCGTGGTCCAACGGATTGCAAGACAGCGCATACAAAGAAAACGATCGACGGCTGAAACATGACTGCTCTACAAAAGGAATGGGCGGCCTACAAGAACCTGGGGAGCAAACCGTGCTGCTTCAAGTGCGCACTGAATTGACCAACGCAGCAGGCGTGAAGTCTCGATGTTAAGAACAGTTTCTGTAAATAATGAACTGTCTAATCTCATATACGCTCGTTTTCAAGAATGAAAACGAGCGTAGATGGGTTTTGACATTTAAAAAGCCCAACGAATGCAGGAAATCAATAGAGCAATTACTAGAACCACTAAGATTCAAATATTGTAAAAAGTGTCATACCACAACTAAAATGCATTGCCCACGAATGAACCAGACTTAAATACGCAAGTGCCATGAACGATCCATTGTTTTCACGAGTGTCAACTAAGCTTCTATTCTTTCAACATGAAATCCGCACTTTCAAACAAACACATATGGACAAGACATCACAAAGCCTCAAGATGTAAAACAACATTATTAAGATTTATAGACGATTTTCCAATCATAAGTGTGCACAAGGATGATGTTGTGAATACCCTACCGCTCGTATTCATCGTAGAAAATGGTTTGAAATCTTCGGTTATCATGTCCTTGCTGACATTGCCCAAGGTTTACTGGATCCTTTGTGACGCAAAATTTTTACACCATAATTATGGACGCATGTGACCAGAATTTTTGGACGAACCATTACGCAAAAACCAGTTTTCGCGCTTGTAGTTTGGTAAATCGACGAGAATTGCATGAACCAACATCACATGGAATATTTTTAAAAAGTAGATATCTAAGGTAGGTGTAAACTTGAACTATGCATCATGCTTCTACTCATCATCACGGTTATCCTCAAAAGAGAGCTCGATCTAAATCTCCTCAAAGGTCTCCCCCTCAACCGCCTCGTAAACTTGAGATATATAAGCATCAAAATGTCTCGAGCGAAGCGCTTCATCAAGCACATCACATGACATGTCGGCATCCCAACAAGCATCAAACCTAGACTTACGCCATGCACGTTGCACCATGTCTGGTTGATCTTTCACATGATGCCATGCCTTTAGGAGCCATTCAATTACAGGCTCCTTCATATCTTTGAGGTGAAATTTCACCTCCTCTTAGTTCTTAAGCTCATTAGCAAGCCATGCCTTGCACGATTGTTCCATGCTAATTTTTATGGGTTTTTGTAGGCCCACATCTGCAAGCTGCACCTTTAAGGTGCAACCTCGACGGATGTAAGGAAGCTTGATGTAGGGGAATGTGGAAGTGACCCACTCATGCATCTCCTTGGTGCGTTGAGGGCCCCACATGTCAAGCAACAAAAGGAGTTTCACACGGCCACGCTTGCGTTGCTTTGCCTCACACAAGCAGGTGTACCATGGGTGAAGCACAAAATGAAACCACATGCGTGTGGTCTCCGCACTCGCCCAATGGTTCAGTGTTTGGGTCATGTGCCAAAAAAATCATCCACCACACTACGGGCCATTGGCCCACTAGGTTGCACACTGTTTGTCTTTCCACTAAAAATTACTTGCATGGGGAGCATGTCACCTGAAGCACTACTAAAAAACAACACATGTCACCATGCATTTGTCGTCAACCCCACGCACGCCCACATCTTCGGATCCCTTGGCTGCGTAGGTCATGGATCCGGTTGCAACCACATTGATTCTGTATTGGCAGGCATTCACAACAAAGTCCTTCTCAATTCAATACAAGCCCACAACGGCAACAACCTCCTTGAGGAAGGAGTAAATCTGCATGAGAAGAGAAAAAAAGGGTGAGATTTGTTCGACAAAAAAAAGCGGAAGAAAAGACAAAGGAAAAAAATTCTTGCTTGCCCCTTCCAATCCACCGGACAACGTTCAGCCGCCGTGGTTGCATGCCGCTATGTCCAGTTGAGGTGCCCGGTTAGGAGGCGCTTCACCCATGAGCACGATAAGTTGATTGGTCCTCCATTCTCCTTTAACTCTTCTGGGAATTGCTCCTGCACATGCCGAAGGATAATTCCTTGAATAGTGACGCTACTTAAAACGGCTCCATGATCCCGGCAACTCTTGATGTCCTCACAGATTTTTTTCAAAGAGTGCCAGGTGGCGGTCCTTGAATCCTTTTGAGCCACGCTTGCGTCCTCCAGCCTTCACACGTGAGGGGACATGCTCCTTGGGTGCAATGGCAACTCATGCGCGCACCTCGTCATGGAGAACCTTGCTGTCGTTTTTGTACCAGCTGCCAAACGTGGAAGCTTCCAAGTTATTGTAAGGACTACTGCCACCAAGCCCCTTCCATGTAGATTTCAATAAATCAACAGCATCATAATGACTGTGTTGAGTCTGCATTACAACATACATGATGAAAAAATGGCCCTTGGCGATCCAGTCCCTGCATCTGCGCTTTCCAACAGACTAGCCTCGAGTAGAAGGCCTCTTAGTTGGTTTCCATTGCATGACACTTTAGTTATTTCTGTACCCTTTTAAAGGCGTGGACGATGGCCCAAAGTTTTTTTAGGAGGAGCTCGATGTTGGGCATGACGGTCAACCTCCTCTTGGACGTGCGCCAATCGTTGTTCGCGATTGCACACCGAGTAAAGGGCCATCAGAGTGCCTTTCGCATGGGGGAATGAAGTTGACTACGCCATGATGTTGTTGTGAACATTTGATCGACTGGATGTTGCAGCGGCGATGTTAGCAGAATCGTGACATCTGCAAAAAACATGGGTCCTAAATGCAAGGTCGCTGCCGCATTGGCAATGCGACAACGACCTTGCACGCGGAGGGGTGCGATGGGCTCTGACGTGAGAGCGTCCATGGCACCCCTCTTACGATTTGATTTCTGGCCGGAAACATTGCAGAAATCATGCCAACATGGAAGGGGCCCTAGCTATGGGCCACCCACGTGTTTAGGAATCTCGCCCGGTTGAATCGCCAAGCGAGATTCCTGGACCGCCGGCGACTTCGCACATTTCTGTACGGAGTCACCGGCCGGGCAAATTGGTGAGGTTGGCGCACACCACGAATCAACCTCACCATGTTCATTTTTTTGTTCCACCCCTGACGACCACACAGAAAAATATGACACGGCATGACATAAAAAAGAAAAAAATCGACAATAAATTGTGTATTTTGTGACCAGAAAAAAATTTCAACAATAAATAGGAGAAATAGGGTATGTTCAGTCCGAATCATAGACCCATTCTAGCGCAAAAAAAATACAAACCCAAAAAATTACTTGTTTTCTGGGAAAACCTTCTTTATCTTAAACCACTTCCATTCTGATATGCTCTCACAAAATACAACAAAAAAAATATTTTGTTCCTAAAATACGGTCTAAACATAAATACAATTCAGATTCTCCTTAGAATTGAACAATACATTTCGTTAATTGAATAAGATAGAGATTGCATTCAAAAATCTGTCATTCCACGTATCCACTGACTAATGCTTCCATCCAAGTTCAACCTATCCATGGATTATTCTCCAAAACATATTCATTGTATAAGTTTAGCATTCGCACAAACTTATGATTAAGAACAATACGTTAAAATGAAACATCAATATAAATCCACATGTCATGAATAGACGAATCTTTCCATTGAAACATAAGAGAAACTGTAAGTTGTACCCTCTTCATGTATTTCCTCAGGTTTTGCACCTTTAAGGTTTAGTGCATATAAAAAATACATTCCATGTTTTTAATCATCATACACAAGGCCAAGAACATGAGTTTAGGTTTCAACAAAAAAGGTGAAATGTACGTAAAGTGATGAGCATGAAAAACAAGAGGATAATATGATGAATTTTATAACTTTTTTAAGATTTGAAATGAGAATTTTAAAACAAATTGATGGTACAACAAAGTGCCATAATGCTGGTCTGGGTAGCAACATAGGATACACATCTTTACAAATTTGGTTAAATCTTCTGTAGGAAACTTAAACCTGAAAATTCACGTGTAGATTATTTATAATACATTTTGATAAAGAATGAATCATCCTAAAACAACTTTGAAAGTCAACCTCCTATCATATCAGATCATATCAAGCTTTTGGAAGCATGAAAAATAGTTTACATAAAAATTAAGTGAATTTAAGGATTCATTCTATGCTTTGAAGTAGATTGATTACATTCCTGTATGAAGAGACTTGTATTTGAAACAAAAAGGGTCTCAATTTCAACATGTTTAATGTCCTATGATTCAAATTTCATTATTAAAATGTTTTTTCTTTAGGTTAAGAACTCATTTTAACATGATGAAGTAAGATGAATTGAGTTCCATGTTTTTTAAAACGGTTTTGTATAAATGTGACTACATTTTTTCATGGAAATAGTAAATCTCAAGCTATACACATAAATTATCTTATGAATAGATCTATGAAAACTCTTCTTTTGATTATTTCCTTATACGTATGTGATAATGTTAGCCACTTGTTCATGAGTCATGAGAAAATGCAATCTCCTTCCCTCTAACCAAGAAGCAAAGGAGATTCAAAATGTTCCTCATACATCAAAATGGAACTTTGAGAATGAAGAATGAGCAAATTTCATTGTTCAATTTTGAAAAAAAGGACCGTCGCTTAAATCTTTTTTTGTTGTACTACTTTTCGAGACATTAAATTTTGATTTTTTTTTGGTTTCATTGAATGTATACGAAAATTTATCTTTATGGAATTTTAAAGTGTCCTACACAATTCAAATTCTATTCGCGTGAATTCAATGTTCATGCAAAGTTCACTTAAATGTTTCAGCATAACTTTTTGAATGTTTTTCGTACATGAATGAATTTGATTTAATTCATTCTTCTTAGTGAAAATGGAGTGGACTACATTTAATTAAACATTGTAGTGGGGTACGATGATACAAGTTACCCAATTCTTGATTGAAATATTCAAAATGAAAAATGACATGACCTTATCCTCCTCCTCAAAACCCTCATCTTCAAACATCACATGTCCATTCATTCCATTTACATGGCACTGAAAGTCATCGAGGAAGACCTTCCAAAAGCTTGCCCTAGCCCATGCATTCCGAATCATGTCAGTAGGATTGTTTACGAGTTGCCATCCCATCATGAACCACTTACACAATGCTTTCATCACAATACCCATGCTGAGCTTGAGGGGGTCCCCAACATGCATCTTCTCATTTGCTTGGTCCCCTACGTGCTTGTTGAATTACGATGAGAACGATGTCTGCCGGATGTGCCTTTTGCATACAATCTTCTTGCACGTACATGGGGTGCATGTGTGGGAAGTTGTTGCCTATCAAAAGGTAAAATTTGGCATAAGAATGGGGGCGTTAAGCATGAAGTAGGAGAAGCATGTGCACAAAACACCGTGTCAGAACTTATGCCTTGGAATTTTATTTGTAGTACGGTGAAATTATGGATTACACCAACTACATGTTGGTCTCGGTCTTGTCCTAGTGGTACAGAGTGTATGTGAAATTACACGCATAATACATGAGCCCTTACACATGCATTCCCTTTCGCGAGCATCGTGCACACTTGTCGATATAGATAACCTGCATAGACAAAAAATACCCGCCATAAGATGAAGTTATTAACAACATGAGAGCACACTTTTCGTTCAAATAGTAAATCCGAAAGTATTTTTCGCTTTAGGGTGCGAAGGTGTGGCTTGTAGGCGGCACAAGCAGTATAAATGCATTGTTTGCATTGATAACAAATCTTAGTTCAATTTTTCTGGTGGGAGACGAGCGTTATTGCTCCCATAAAAAAATGATCCATCTGTTCCAACAAATGTTTGAGCACATCCTATGCCACATTGGTGCAAGCAGGCCACGACCTTGCCATGTGTCCTTTGGTGGAGCAATACACCCACGACAGACTTGAGGAACGATCGCCCATGGCAGATTTTAAGCGCACGCTTTCCAAGGGCCATGTTGATCTTGGGCTGCATGGAATTGCTGTTCATAGGGGTCCTTACATCACATGATGTGATTAGAGTGCATTCAATTGCATTAACGAGCTATGGACGATCTGCAAGGCTTCGTTGACGTGTCCACCATGCACTCGCTTTTGTTACTGATGGGTGCACAGGGCATACTTTGCATGGCTATTATGACTTTACCGCGTACAACTTCTTTAAGACCATGTCCTAATGGAACCCAGTAGTAAAACTTGATGGTGAGTGGGGGTGAAAGATTCACATGTCGTTTGGAGTGAGGATTTTATGCATCCTATTCAGTTACATGATCCTTGACTACTCAATTATATTTGGATAAGTGCTTAAAGAGGAAGTTATCAGAGTAAGCGCTATGTTTACGACCACTTCTCTTATTCTTCGTGTTTGATGACGTGGTGTTCCGAGTCACCGAGATGATCTCTAGGCAGTAGGTGTTTGTGCAGGCATCGAAGTATTGGCCCTTTGACATGGCACTTTTTTTCTTCTTCCTTAGTGTTTCTTTTTCATTTTTTATGTTATAGGATGGATCCCAAGGTTCAACGACCCTTTATATGGATGAGCCAACTGGCATGCATGGGCTGAATGGGGCGAATGCGTATTTTCTTGCATGGCTATTCTATAGCCTTTATCTTGCCCTTTGGATCGGTAAATAAGGTGGGATTTGTGGAAGTTGTATTGTCGTTCCTGCCTTAATATAGGTAAGCTTTTCCTCTTTGCAACGCTTCCTTTTCTTGCGCTATGTGATGTGCAACTTTGCCGAAACTTGCTTTAGTCCTTGTTGAAGTTCATGGTTCATGGGTTTCGAGAGTTGCCGCAATCCATGGTGTTGTAAATGGAAAAGATAGGTGACATGGCTTGGAGCAACCTATAGATGTAGATGACTTCCACTTGCCATGTAGAAGAGATTGTGGGCACTTAGAATTGTGGAAGGTTATGGTGACGGGCTTGCGAGGCCATCCAACTAGGTGACAAAAAACAGTTTGCCTTTGGGGTCATGTTGGATCGAGTTGTGTCTCAAGGCCAAAAACACACTCATTTGAATCAAATGTTTGTAGAGAGCGCTTGATGTTGGATGTGGATGCAGAACTGTGACATCGCAAATTGGTGTGCGACATTGTTAGTGAAAAACAAAGTGCTTCCTTTTAGCATGCATGCCAAAATTGAGCAGCCTTGTCAGCTTTTGTTTGGATTCGACAATGGATACGTGGGAATAGCAAATCGTGCAAAGCTTTGTACCTATGCGACACGACACACGCATTGAATCGTGCGTGGATCTTGCTTGGTTTTCATGTTATGGATGCACTCGTTGAATGTTGGAGTTTTCCACAAATGACCATTCACCTTTGTCAAATTGAAAGTAGCAATATACTCCCAATTCATTGAATTAGGTTAAAAAAACACTAAACAAAATTTCATCATCTAAATCATTGATTCCATAGGTAGCCAAACCTATTTTGTCAAAATCCTTGAGTCGTAGGGTATGTTGGTACATCTTTGATTTAATGGATACTGTCATGGCTTGTGTTCTTTGGAATGTTTTTTAATGTTACCCTATTGAGCATTTGAATCATGCAAATGAATGAGTTTAAAAATTCTTTCAGTGAGAACTCATGAAGTTGTACAAGTCTTTCAAGTTGTGCGATATTAGAGAATTTTATGTTTGTGGCAGTTATGTTTAAGGTCTTATCCATGGAAAGTTTCTTACAAAGATTTATTTTTGATTCTTTGTTTAATAGTTTAATCTTGGTGTTTTTAGGAGGGTCTACCGCTTTTTGCATTTGAATTTAATTGGTTCTTCATTTGGCAGTGGCCAAAAGGAACTCTTTCCATGCCCATAAGTGTGAATTTTTACGAGAAAGTGCGTTTTTTTATGATTAGATTGGTTGGAAAACTTTTGTTCATTGTATGATTTCCTTGCTACCTCGATACTGATTAGCGTTACCCGTATGCAACGCTTCCTACTCTCGTGCAATGTGTCGTGCAACCTTATTGGAACCTGCTCTAGTCCATGTTAAAGTTGGAGTTGCATGGGCTTTGATAGTTTCCTCAATCGGTGGCGTTTTAGGTGGCATAGAGAAGCGACATGGCTTGGAGAAACTTGTAGATGTACACGACTCTTTGGCCATGTACAAGAGATTGTGGGGACTCGGAATCGTGGAAGGTGATGGTGATAGGCTTGCGAGGCTGACTAACTAGGCGACAAACAGGAGTAGGCCTTGGGGGTACGACTTGACCGAGCTATGTCTTGAGGCAATGGACATGCTTTATTGGACTAGAAGTTTGTAAAAAGTGCTCCATGCTGGATGGTGGATGCAGTGTTGCAACATCGCGAATTGGTGTGCAACACTTTGGTTGAAAAACCAAGTGCTTCTTTATAGTATGCATGCCAAACTGACCAGCTCTGTTAGCTTTTGTTTAGCTTGGGATTGGACAAGGTATAGGCACAAACAGTCAATTGTGATAAGCAATGTACTTTTGTGGTACGACATGTGTGTAGACTAGTGCGTGGATCTCGCTTGATCTTCGTTGTACAAACGCACTCGCCAAATTATTTAGTTCTCGCGGAAATGGCCATTCACCTTTTGTTGAATTTAAAGTAGCATTTTACTCCCAATTCATTCAATTAGGCTCCATGAAATAATAACTTGCATGATTTCTTCATCTTATTCATTGATCTCATAAGTAGGCACACCTTTTTTGTTGAATTACTTGAGTGGTAGGGTATGTTGGTACATCATTGATTTAATGGATACGCTCATGGTTTGTGTTTTTTTTGGTTTTTTTTTTCTATGCTACCGATTTGAGGATTCGAATCATGCTAATGAGTTATTTTTGAGATTCTTTCAATATATTTACACAAATTTTTTTGCATTCATTAGGGTGGGGTATATGTTTAGTTTTTTTTCGGTGTTTTTGTGGAATGGGAAGGTTGGGATCTCATTGATGAATCCATTCACAAGAAGTAAGGATTTTTGTGTATGTACTCGAGTATGCCATGAATGTGTCTCTGATAATTGAGATCACAACACAAGGTACTTGCATTAGTCGCTTTTGGATGTTTCCAGTGGGGTTTTGCCGCTTCCTAGATTCTTGCACTTCATAGTGACAGTAAGCTGAATCACCCTTGTAAACATAGCTGNGCGTTTCCACAAACGTTCGGGATTCGAGATAATGCTGTATTCAAGTAATGGCTGTGTCCACTAGGACCGTCAGTTTTGCCTGTATTCCACAGGAATGACGACCAGGACTAGGCCCATTTGCGAAGCTGCGAAATTTCAAATCCGACACCCAGCCTATTTGCGTCAGCGCACGTCAGTTTGTAGTAACAGCGCAACTGACTTTTGACTCTTCGCAATACAGACGCTTTTGACATCCGCCGCTGCTTCGCTATTCGAGGTCTCCGTGCGCACTGTGCACTCACTTTCCCGGCGCTGTTCCTCGTGGTCACCGCCCGTCGCCTACCTCGCGCTGCTATGGCGGCAACTGCGACGGTGCATCACGCGCGACACAGGCGACCCAACTAGGCTGAGGCAGAAAACAGAAACAAGACCAGCAGACAAATATGGTTCAGTTAGCAACTAGGGTCATTGCACTGGTACAACTTGAGCGTCATTCCCGAAGCCTGCATCTCCAGCCTGCAGTGTTTTCGTCCGTCCTCACCCCCCACAGCACCGTTCACGCCACTGAAGTCGACTATCCGATATGCTCCTTGTCTCGCGAGCGGCAATGGAGCGCAGCAGCTGCAGCGCCCCACCGGCAGACGCCGCCGCCCCCGTCTCCGGCCCGCTTCTTCCCTCTAACGCTGACTGCAGCGGCAGCAGCAAGAAGTTCACGTGCGTCGTGTGCGGCGCGAAGTTTTCGAGCCTCCAAGCCTTAGGCGGCCACAAATCGGTGCACAACAACAAGAAACGGCCGCGAGACGGGAAAGACTCACTTTTCCGAGCCGGAGAGAGAAACGAATCTTTTGCCAACACGACCTCCTCTAGCTCCGGCGGCAATGGCTCGTGGCTACCGGTTGGACAGAACGCCGGCGTCGTCAACGACCGCCGCTGGAGCCGTCTGTGCTCCAGCGAGCAGACTCAGTCCGCCATGCTGCAGTCAAGGTCGTTTTCTTCGGCTGCAGCCACCGGACACCTGCTGTCCGGCTTCCCGAGTTCCGCCGCCCCTAGCAGCATGGCGGCAGTGGGAGCTGCGGAGGGCCANCTAGCTCCGGCGGCAATGGCTCGTGGCTACCGGTTGGACAGAACGCCGGCGTCGTCAACGACCGCCGCTGGAGCCGTCTGTGCTCCAGCGAGCAGACTCAGTCCGCCATGCTGCAGTCAAGGTCGTTTTCTTCGGCTGCAGCCACCGGACACCTGCTGTCCGGCTTCCCGAGTTCCGCCGCCCCTAGCAGCATGGCGGCAGTGGGAGCTGCGGAGGGCCAGTCTTACGCTTTCGACTCCGTTGCCAGCACCAACGGCAGAACCGCAGCCGCCACTGCCGCCGCCGCTGCTGCAGCCGCCCTCGCCGCTCACAGTCGGCTCCCGGAAGCGCAGCGCTCAGTTGAAGGTTCCGGTCTGCTCTCGGGCGACTCGGGCACGTGGAGGGCTCTCGCCGAAGCGCGGCGCGCCGCCACTGCCGCCGCGATCTCGGCCGCCGCGTCCTCGTCTCCCTCGTTGGCAGCATCCACGCTGGCAGCCCTCCACCGGTCCCTCTCGTCTTCCGGCACATTGCTCGGCCAGCCCACGTCGCCAGAGATCGCAGCCGCCGCCGCGGCCGTGGCCTCTCTGGAGCAGCAGCAGCAGCAGCTTCGCCTACTCCTGCTGCAGCAGCAGCAACAGGAGCTGCGGGCGCGCGTCACCGCAGCTGCCATTGCCAACGCGCAGAGTGTCCTTCTCTCCAGCCTGTCTCGCAGCCTGCCGCAGCAACAGCAGCAGCAGCAGCAGCTTCAGCAGCAGCAGCGGCAGCTTCAGCAGCAACAGCAATGGCAGCACCAACAGCAGCAGCAGCAGCAGCAGTTGGAGCGGCTGGAGCAAGACCTGCCGTTAGGCATCCTCCCGCAGTTGAATCCTCTTCTACTGAGGTCTGGAGCGCACGGATCGGCGCATGCTGCAGCAGCAAACGTGGCAGCCTCTCATTCGCAGTTGCTGTCTGACTTGAGCTGCGGTCCCCTTGCCCGGGCTGCTGCAGCAGCAAGTCAGCAGGGTCTGCGCCATCTTCCGGAAGCTGCTGCATTTGCAGCCAGGCTGCAGCAAAGCTTCCAGGAACTTGCCGCGAAGCCCCAACTGGTTGCAGAAGGCAACGGTGGGGCACAGCATTTTATGGTTGGTGAAGCAGACTTGAGCAAGACTGGCTCGGCGGTTTCGGCCGCAGTGGAAGGCGAAAGCATCCGGGAAGATCTCGGCAGCAAACGGTCCCCGGTTTTGGTGGAAAATCCAGAAAGCATACCTTCACCTCCCTCGGTGCAGACTCCCTTGGAGAAGGGATTTGAGAGTGAAGGAAATGATAGGGCTCTTGACAGCGCCGCAATGCAACCCTACTCAAGCCTCGACCTTGGGATCCCAGGTCAGGGACAGGGGTACAGGGCATCCCTGCAAGAAGACCTGCTTTCCTGGGCTCCAGATGACGCACTGGCTGCTGCGCCACTGCGAGGGCGGAGGCTGAGGCTGCTGCTGCAGCCGTGCGACGTCAGACAGCCAGGGCTGATGCGCACACCGCTCCGTTCACAACGCTCCAACCCACAAGGGAAGTTCA
>SZWC01008239.1:49696-77362 GCA_023375785.1 Penium margaritaceum
ACGTACATAGTGATACTCAACATTGATGTGCTTTGTGCGTGTGTGATGCACACAGTCATTGTCGGCGATGGCCATGGCACTCTCATTGTCACAATGCAAGGTGATGGATGCGTCAGACTGACGCAACTTGGACAGCAGACGACGCAGCCACACACTCTCACACGCGCTTGAGCCAAGGGCCACGTACTCAGCCTCAGCAGTGCTGCGTGCAATGCACCCCTGCTTGCCACTGCGCCAAGACATAGCTCTGCCCCCGACCAGAAAAATCCTGCTAGTGCGACTCTTACCGTCTGGACTGCCGGCCCAATCACTGTCGGTGTAGCCCACTGCGACGACGGACGGCTCATGGCGGAACATGAGACCTCGCCGAGGGATCCAGACGACATAGCGCAGTACTCGGATCGCGGCCTCAAAGTGGAGGTGACGCGGCTCCTGATAGAACTAGGCCAGGAGGTTGACGGCGAACACGATGTCTGGACGTGTCGTCGTCGCCAAGAACGTCAGTGACCTTATGACCCACAGATACGTGCTCATATCAACTGGCTCCCCCACAACAGCTGGGTCGTGACTTTTCAGCTTCACCTGGCCATCGGGTGACATGGGTGAGGATGCGCTAGGCACGAGGGGCAAGTCCTCGGCAAAGCGAGTGGACAGGGTCTGCACATAGGCAGCCTGGTGGACGTGCAGGATTCCCTGGGAGCGATCATGCTCGAGCTCCATGCCCACGAAGAATCGGGCAGACCCGAGATCCTTCATCTGGTAGGCGGCGTGCAGCAGGTCCTTGACGCGCTGGATGGCTTCCGCGTCTGACGACGCAATGAGGAGATCGTCGACGTAGACTAGAACTGAGGCGAAGGTCTGACCTCGTGGGCTGACGAACAGTGCGGGATCAGCGGTGCTGCGTTGGAGGCCGCCACGGAGAAGCGTACTGCCCATCTCCTGGTTCCAGCACCGAGGCGACTACTTCAGGTCATAAAGGGCCTTCCGCAGTCGCCAAACTCTCCCAATGCCGTCGTCGAAGCCCGGGGGCTGCGTCATGTAGAGCTCCTCACCCTCCAGTGAGTCATGGAGGAATGCGTTGCTCACATCCATTTGATGCAGCTCCCACCCGTGCTGGGCAACCAGGCTGAAGAGCGCCCGGCTAGTGGAGAACCGGCCGACTGGGGTGAAGATCTGGTCGTAATCGACCCCAGGGACCTGAGCGAACCCCTTTGCTATGAGACGGGCCTTGTACTTGTCCAAGGATCCGTCAGGCTTCCACTTACGTCGAAAGACCCACTTGGCACCAATGGCCTTGCGACCTGGAGGGAGGTCGACGAGGTCATACACGTGGTGCTGTCGGATAGCAGTGAGCTCCTCGGTACAGGTAGCATCCCAGTGTGCGACCTCAGGGGAAGCTCGAGCCTCGCGTAGGGTGGAAGGGTCCTCTGGGCGCGCTATGGACCAGACTGAGAGGGCGTGTGCATCACGAGCCCCAGGTGGGATGCCTACGAGTGCAGCCACAATAGCATGCCGATGCTCGTGATGAAGCATGGCGTACCCCAATGCAGGGCGCGGGTGAAGGTCTGCGATGATGGCAGAGGTGGTCAGGCCGAGAGCCTTTGTGCCAGGGTCCCCATTCACGACCGTGGGAGTGGAGGAGACACGTGGAGCCACAGGGGGTCGAGGTGCCATGAGATGGGGAGCGACGGTTCGCACGCTCACTGTCGGCCGAGGTCGGAGGCTGCCGCCTGGGCCACGTGTGTAGCGCGGTCGGGCAGAAGATGGTGCTGAGTTCGACGGGCCGACGGAGGCGGACTGGGCTACTGGTCCGGAGGAGCAAGCAGACGCAACAGGCGCTACTGGGCCAGAGGGGCCAACGGACACAGCTGGGGCTGCCGTCGCGGAGGGGCGAGCGGACGCGACTGGGGCTGCTGGCCCGGAGGGGCGAGCGGATGTGATTGCGGCTACTGGCCCGGAGGGGCGAGCGGATGCGACAGGGGCTGCTGGCCCGGAGGGGCCAACGGACGCGACTCGGGCTGTCGGCCCGGAGGGGCCAGCGGACGCGACTGGGACTGCCGGCCCACAGGGGCCAGCGGACGCGACTGGGGCTGTCGGCCCGGAGGGGCCAGCAGACGCGACTGGGGCTGCCGGCCTAGAGGGGCCAGTAGATGCAACTGGGGCAGCTGGCTCGGAGGGGCCAGCGGACGCGACTCGAGCTGCCGGCTCGGAGGGGCCAGTAGACGCGACTGGGGCAGCTGGCTCGGAGGGGCCAGCGGACGCGACTGGGGCTGCCGGCCCGGAGGGGCCTGTGGACGCGACTGGGATTGTCGACCCGGAGGGGCCAGCAAACGCGACTGGGGCTGCCGGCCCAGAGGGGCCAGTAGACGCAACTGGGGCTACCAGCTTGGAGGGGCCAGTGGACGCGGCTGGGGCAACCGGCCTAGAGGGACGGAGTGATGTGTCACTCGGAAGCGACAGGACGGAGGACGGACTCACCACTCCCCCACGCAACGGGAGTGACACGGACGAGCCGGAGCGGATGAGGTCGCGGGGAAAAAGGTCCTCAAAGAAGAGGGCATCTCGGGACTCGACGATGTAGTGTTGGGATGGGTCCCAGAAGCGCCAGGCCTTGGACTGATGAGACACGCCGAGAAAGGTACAAGGGCGTCCGCGGGGGGCGAGCTTGCCACCGTGCTGTGGGATGGATAGCCACACAACGGCGACGCAACCCCAGACGCGAGCCGGGCGGAGGTCAGCACGCCGATAGCACCAGTGCTGATAGGGCGTGGACTGGCGGGGAAGGGGACCATGGGGAACCTGGGGCCAGACCCAGGTCATGTAGGCCATGGCTTCAAAATAGAAGCCATCGGAGAGACCGAACTCGACCCGCATGGTGCGGACGGCGTCAGCCATGGTACGGTTCCACCGCTCGGAGATGCCGTTCTGGGCGGGTGTGTAGGGCGCAGACGTGTCATGGCGGATACCGCGGGAGGCGAGAAACGTCGTGGCCTCACCCAGGTACTCGCCATCGTGATCGGAGCGAAAGCGGCAAAGGGGGTGGCCACACTCGCGCTCCGCGAGGACAAGCCAGTCCTGAATGGTTCAGGCGACGTCGCTCTTCTGCCGGAGGCAGAAGACCCAACGGTAGCGAGAGTAGTCGTCCGTAAGAGTGAGGACAGAGCGGCCATGCTCACCGACGAACTCGGTGGGGAGAGGGCCATGACGTCCGAGTGGACAAGGTCAAGGGGGGTGGACGCACGGGAGGAATATAGGGGGTACGTGGACCGGTGCATCTTCCCCTGAGCGTAGTCAATGCACTCAGTGGGGCACGGGAGAGGGAAAGTCTCCGTATCAAGGCCCTTGGTCAGCTGGGTGCGGAGCATGCTCTCTACTGCGGCAGAGTGAATGTGGCAAAGGTGGCGGTGCAAGGGGCGGGTATGCTGAGGAGAAAGCGTGCTGGTAATTAACACATGACCGGTCGTAGCCGACGGAGAGGAGACGGGAGGGGAGGAGGAGAGGCGGGGAACGTGCCACAAGTTGCCACAGGCGGTGGCGTGCAGGACGACAAGACCCGACAGACGCAACGACACAGTGCCAACACCACGTGAGTGCACAACGTCCATGCTCATGCGGTCAAGGGCAGTCACGGACAGGAGGCTGAGCTCGAGACCAGGGACAAAGAGAACAATAGTCAAAAAGACGTCACCGGCCGGACCACGGAAACGAACGACGCCTACCCCACGGACAGGCAACACCTGTCCGGAGCCCGTCCGGACACCGGAGACATCGTCGACGGGAACGAGCATACTGAAGGCCTCTCGAGAGGCCGTCATGTGATGAGTGGCCCCGGAGTCAATGATCTAGGTCTCAGCAGGGTCCTGGATAGGGGGCGCCAGATCTGTCACGGTCACATGGCAGCAAGCGAGGGATGCGGACACGATGGAAGGAGGCGCGAAACGAGACTGCCAGTTGTCAAGCCATGCAATGTAATAAAGGACTGGGTTGGGGGAGATCACGGGAGATGACGAGACAGACAAGGGAACGGGACACGACCGCAACTCAGTCTCAGTCATGCAGGGATGGGCCGGAGGGAAGGAGGTGACGCAACTCGCACTTCCCTGGGGAGGAGGGCGAGGGAGGCCAAGCTGGAGCGCGATGAACTGCTCCAGCTGACGCTCTCGGGATGACAGCCCAGGAGTGGAGACGGAATGCGGAGTGACGGTGCCGGAGCTCGGGTAGTAGGAGGGCTGAGCCGGCAAAGGAAGCGGAGGTGCCGACGGCTGAGGGTAGTACAGCTGCGGGTAGTACTGTTGCGGTGCGGGTGTCTGAAGGACAGGCGGAGCTGTTGGAGTGGCAGAGCTGTTGGACGAGGTCGAAGTGGCAGGACGAGCAGTAGCGACGGCGGCAGAGGCGAGGCGGCGCTCCCGCTGGCGTTGCATGGTGGCGATGACGCGGGCCTCGTCCGTCGGGAGAGGGCACGTGTACCACCCGTGCCTGGGCTGGCCAGAGCACGCTGCTGCTGCTACTGTTGCTGCTGCTGCTGCTGCTGCTGCAGCTGCTACTGCTACTGCTGCTACTGTTGCTGCTGCTACTGCTACTGTTTTCTGCTGCTGCTACTGCTGTTGCTACGGTTGCTGCAGCTGCTGCTGCTGTTGCTGTTGCTGCTGCAGGTGCAGCTACAGCTGCTGTTGCTGCGAGCTGCAGCAGCTGCTGTGGCTGCTCGAGCTCGCTGCTACTGCTGAGCGCTACTGCAGCTGCTGCGTGCTGTAGCAGCTGCTTGTTGTAGCTACGGGCTGCTGTAGCGTGCGCGGGGGTGGGGGATTCTTTTGTTTCCTTTTTTTTTTTCCTTGTCACAACGGGCAGCATCCCGCTGTCTGCTGTGAGCAGCGGGCTCCTGCTTGCGTGGCAGCAGCAAGCTGCTGCTCGCTGGCAGCAGCGGGCTGCTGCTCGTTGCTTGCTCGCTGTGAGCAGCGAGCAGTAGCAGCCGCGGCTTGCAGCTGCCACCTGCTGCTCGCTGCTGCTGCTGCTGCAGCTGGCCGCTACTGTAGCTCGCTACAACAGCTGCTGTAGCCCGCTGCTGCTGCTGCACGCTGCTGCAGCTGCTGCGTGCTACGGTTGCTGCGTGCTGCCACTACGGGCTGCTTCTGCGGGCTGCTGCTGCAGCGGGCTGCTGCTGCAACTGGCTGCTACTACGCGCTACTGCTGCTGCTGCGTGCTGCTACGAGTTGTTGCTGCTGCGGGCTGCTGCAAGCTGCTGCTTCTGCTTGCTGCTGCAGGTGGTGCCAGTCACTACACCTGGGTGACGTTGCCGCTTGCATCGTCGCCCACGGACGTCAGACGCCGCCTGTCGCTGACCTCCTCGCGTCACGCGTGGGGGTCAGTGCTGCCGAATTTTTTTTCCAGCATTTCCCCTAACCCAGTGGCCGTGGGAAAAAATCTGACGCCACCACCAGGAGGGTCAATGCTGTCAGAAAAAATCCGGTAGCATTTTCCCTGCACTGGCGCGTATGGGGGTCCGCCGGCGTTGTCTGGCACCTATTCGCCACTCTTCAATCGCTGCTACTACGCTCTGACTCTGATACCAAAATGGAAAGTCTATGCAGCAGGTTGGGGCAGCAGCGTTGTTGATGCAGCATGCGGGCTTCCACGCTCGTTGCTCAAGTCAGCTGCCCCCTCAGTCTGTTGCTCTAAAGTCTAAGTGTGGAAGCTCTGGGTTTGTTACTCAGAAACGCGCACGCCAGAGTTAGCGCCAGAAAGCAGCTGAAAATTGATAGTAAATGATTAGGAATGAAGAATGAACAACAATGGGAGACCCCTCCAAGTTCTAGCCCCCCCCCACTAGTGTAGAAGTTGTTACTCAACTAACCAGCCAATCAGAAAATAGCTGTGGACCTATTTTCTGGCAGGCAGGGTTTTCTCGGTGAGCCCTGCCAGACGCCCGACAGCCCAAAGCCCGGGCGTCGTCCGTTTTGCCTGAAAACTGGACCATACCATAATACTGACGCTGCAAACGCAGTCGTGCGGTCAGAATCATCTAGAAAAATAGTAGCAAAGAGTTATGGCTGCCCGAACCCAGGCAGTGCCTACGGTGGTCTGTGACGTTGAACAGGACCATGCAGCACGCAACATGGACCCTAGGCAGAGCATGATGATGCAGACGCGACGTGACGCGCTGGACGTATGGAGACAACAATTTGCGGTGGCGGTGACCGCCGGCGGCACGACTGCCGAGGAGGCCTGCCGATGGAGTTGAGCACGTCGCCGGAGAGAGGAGGCTCCAGCGAACTGCGAGTAGACCTCCGCGTGCGTCGGCTCCACTGGATGACGCTCCATCAGCGTCGAGTCTCGCCGTCAGTCATGTGCACGCCGGTGTAAACAAGCCGGGAGGACACAACAGAGCACAATGAGGGATGCACAAAAACCAACACGTCCTGGACCTGTGTGTGAGGCGCCGAGGGTCTCTCGACAACCGTCGCGGTGCCTCAAGTACCGCAATACCTCTTCGGGCTTGCCGTCTCTTCGGCTAGCCCGTCCCTCCATCTCCGCGTGGCAGTCTCGCCACCCCTACCCATCGTGCACAATCCGGTTCTCGCCCCACCCACGTCACCATTGTGCCTGCAGCACCATCTCGGACGCCTAGCTTCTGACGATACACAGAGGCTAGGTTCTCTCACCTCCACCTCGCGTGCTCTACTTTCCATCCACCGGCGCACGCCGAGTGATGTACGCCCCTCTTGTGGCATGACTTCGAGGCGGATGTGCCTGCCGCACCCCTAATCTGCAGCAGTGATGCCCCAGTCGTCAACCACAGTTGCGACTGACGCCATGTGTCCGGCAGCCTTCTCGGCATTATAAGGCAGAGGTACAGCGCTGTCGTTCTTCGGACCTCGCCGTGCATTAGGACATGTTCCACGTTCCACCTTGCGCTGCCCTCTCTCCTTCTTGCAGCGGCATATTGTCCCTGCATCTTGTTGGTTTTGGTGCATGTCTCATTGTACTCTGTTGTGTCCTCCAGGCTTGTGTACATCGGCATGCAGATGACTGACGGCGAGACTCGACGCTGTTGGAGGATCGCTCGCTGGAGCCGACGCGCGCTGAGGCCCACTCACCGTTTGCTGGAGCCTCCTCCCTTGCGGCGATGTGCTCAACTCCATCGGCAGGCCTCCTCGGTGGTCGAGCCACCGGCAGCCAATGCCAGTGCAGATGTTGTCTGCATGCACCTAGCACTGTGCTTGATAGTGGCATTGCGTCTGCAGCATCATGCTGTGCCTAGGGTCCATGTCTCCTGCTGTGTGGCCTTGGTTGGCATCACTCACTGTCGTAGGCACTACCTGGGTTTGGGCAGCCATAACTCATTGCAGCTATTTTTCTGGCTAAATCTGACCGCACGACTGCGTTTGCAGTGTTGGTATTATGGTATGGTCCAGTTTTCAGGCAAAACGGTCGACGCCCGGGTTTTGGGCTATCAAGCGTCTGGCAGGGCTCACCGAGAAAATCCTGCATGCCAGAAAATAGGTCTAGGACTATTTTCTGATTGGCTGGTTAGCGAAGTAACAAGTTCTACACTAGTGGGGGGGGGCGGGAGCTAGAACTTGGAGGATTCTCCTATTGTTGCTCATTCTTTATTGCTAATAAGTTGCTTTCAATTTCCAGCTGCTTTCTGGCGCTAACACTGGCGCGCACACTTCTGAGTAAAAAACCCAGAGCCTCCAGACTTAGTCTCTAGATCAGTAGACTGAGGGGGCAGCAGACTTAAGCAACTAGCGTGGAAGCCTGCACGCTGCATCAACAACGCTACTACCCCAACCTGCTGCCTAGCATTGATGTCTTGGTATCAGAGCCAAAGCGTACCAGCAACAGCAGAAGACTGACGTACAGGTGCCAGACAACGCCGGCGGACTCCCATACGCGCCAGTGCATGGGAAATGCTGTCGGATTTTTTCTGGCAGCATTGACCCGCCTGGTGGCGGCGTCAGGATTTTTTCCACGGCCACTGGGCCAAAGGAAATGCTGCCGGATATTTTCCGGCACAACTGACCCCCACACTTGATGCGAGGAGGTAAGCGGCCACGTCAAGCGTTTGCTGGCGACGACGCACGCGATGACGTCCTCCAGGTGTCACTGACAGCAGCAGCCTGCAGCAGCAAGAGCAGCTTGCCGCGGCGGCGAGCAGTGGAAGCAGCGGCCAAGAGTAGAAGCACACAACAGCAGCTGGCAGCAGCAGCACCTTCCAGTAGGTCACAACATGAGCAGCCCGCAGCAGCAACAGTCGGCAGCAGCAGCAACAACAGCGAGCAACAGTCGGCAGTAGCAGCAGCTTGTAGCAGCTTGCAACAGCACTAGCCGGCAGCAGCAGTAGAAGCAGCAGCAGGAGCAGCAGCAGGAGCAGTTGCAGCGACAGCCAGACCAGCAGCACCCACAGCTGCCCGCAGCCCGCTACTCGCTGCGAGCAGCGAGCTGCTGGCAGCAAGCTCGCTACTCGCAGCGAGCAACGAGCAGCGAGCTCGTTGCTCGGAGCTCGTCGCTCGTAGTGAGCAGCGAGCTCGCTACGATGAGCAAGAGGAAAAAGGGAAAAAAGAGAAGGAATGAGCAACAATGGGAGACCCCTCCAAGTTTTAGCTCCCCCCCCACTAGTGTAGAACTTGTTACTCAGCTAACCGGCCAATCAGAAAATAGTCCTAGGCCTATTTTCTGGCAGGCAGAGTTTTCTCGGTGAGCCCTGTCAGACGCCCGACAGCCCAAAACCCGGGCTTCGACCGTTTTGCCTGAAAACTGAACCATATCACAATACCGGTGCTGCAAACGCAGTCGTGCGGTCAGAATCAGGTAGAAAAATAGCAGTAAAGAGTTATGGCTGCTCGAACCCACGTAGTGCCTACGATAGTCAGTGATGCCAACCAGGGCCACACAGCAAGAGACATGGACCCTAGGCACGGCATGATGCTGCAGACGCAATGCCACTATCAAGCACAGTGCTAGGTGCATGCAGACAGTATCTGCACTGGCAGTGGCTGCTGGCGGCTCGACCGCCGAGGAGGCTTGCCGATGGAGCTGAGCACATCGCCAGAAGGGAGGAGGCTCCAGCGAACGGTGAGTGGGCCTCAGCGTGCGTCAGCTCTACCGAGCGACCCTCCAGCAGCGTCGAGTCTCGCCGTCAGTCATGTGCACGCCGATGTTCACAAGCCGGGAGGACACAACAGAGTACAATAGGAGATGCACGAAAACCAACTCTCCCCCATGACTAATAGGCATAGTGCACATGTGCGGACAGAGACACAGTCAACGACCAAACTCCCCCGGGCCACGCAGAACTGTAGGGAGGGATAGAGAGAGCCACTCACGGACGCAAGCCGACCGAACTCACAGCTTTCTTGAAGGAGTCGCACTTGAGTGCCTTGGTCAAGAAGTCAGTCAGTTGCTGTGCTGTCTCAACCCACACAATGCTTACACTATTTTCATGCAACAACGAACGCACATAGTGATACTCAACGTTGATGTGCTTTGTGCGTGTATGATGCACTCCATCATTGTCGGCGATGGCCATGGCACTCTCATTGTCACAATGCAACGTGATGGATGCGACAGACTGACGCAACTCAGACAATAGATAACGCAACCACACACTCTCACCGCGCGCGCTTGAGCGAGTGGAGAGGGTTTTGCTTATGTGCAGACCCTGTCCACTCGCTTCGCCGAGGACCTATCCCTTGTGCCGAGTGCATCTTTGCCCATGTCACCTGATGGCCAGGTGAAGCTGAAGAGTGCTCACCCAGCTGTTGTGGGGGAGCCAGTTGACGTGACCACATGTCTGCGGGTCATCGGGTCACTGATGTTCCTGGAAACGACCATGCGCCCAGACATTGCGTTCGCCGTCAACCTCCTGACCCAGTTCTCTCAGGAGCCACGTCACCTCCACTTTGGGGCCACGATCCGAGTACTACGCTATGTTGTTTCGACCCCTCGGTGAGGTCTCATGTTCCGCCGCCAGCCTATCGTCGTCGCGGTGGGCTACACTGACAGTGAGTGGGCCGGCAGCCCAGACGGAAAGAGTCGCACGGACTGGATCTTTCTGATCGGTGGTACAGCTGTGTCCTGGCACAGTGGCAAGCAGGGGTGCATTGCACGCAGCACTACTAAGGCTGAGTATGTGGCCCTTGGCTCAAGCGCATGTGAGAGTGTGTGTTTGCGTTGTCTGTTGTCCGAGTTGCGTCAGTCTGTCGCATCCATCACGTTGCATTGTGACAATGAGAGTGCCATGGCCATCGCCGACAATGACGACATGCATCACACACGCACAAAGCACATCAACGTTGAGTATCACTACGTGCGTTTGTTGTTGCATGACGGCAGTGTCAGCATTGTGCGGGTTGAGACATCATGGTAAATGACTGAATTCTTGACCAAGGCACTGGAGCGCGACTCGTTGAAGAAAGCTGTGAGTTTGGTTTGCTTTCATTCGTGAGTGGCTCTTTCTATCCCTGCTTGCGGTTGTGCGTGGCCTGGGAGAGTCTGGTTATTGACTGTGTCTCTATCCGCACATGTGCACTACGCCAGTGAGTCATGGGGGAGTGTTGGTTCTCTTGCATCTCTCATTGTACTCTGCTGTGTCCTCCCGGCTTGTGTACATCAGCGTGTAGATGACTGACGGCAAGACTCGACACTGCTTGATGGCCGCTCGGTGGAGCCGACGCGCGCTGAGGCCCACTCACTGTTTTCTAGAGCCTCCTCCCTTGCGGCGATGGGCTCAGCTCCATGGGCAGGCCTCCTCGGCGGTCGGGCCGCCGGCAGCCAGTGCCACTGCAGATGCTATCTGCATGCACCTTGCACTGTGCTTGATAGTAGCATTACGTCTGCAGCATCATGCTGTGCCCAGGGTCCATGTCTCCTGCTGTGTGGCCCTGGTTGGCATCACTGATTATTGTAGGAACTACCTGGGTTCGGGCAGCCATAACTCTTTGCTGCTATTTTTCTAGCTGATTCTGACCGCACGACTGCGTTTGCAGCGTCGGTATCATGGTATGGTCCAATTTTCAGGCAAAACGGTCGACGCCCGGGTTTTGGGCTGTCGGGCGTCTCGCAGGGCTCCCCGAGAAAACCCTGCCTGTCAGAAAATAGGTCTAGGACTATTATCTGATTGGCTGGTTAGCTGAGCAACAAGTTCTATACTAGTGGGGGGGAGCTAGATTTTGGAGGGGTCTCCTTTTGTTGCTCATTCTTTATTGCTAATCAGTTGCTTTCCGTTTCGAGCTGCTTTCTGGCGCTAACACTGGCGCGCGCACTTCTAAGTAACAAACAGACAGCTTCCAGACTTAGTCTCTAGAGCAACAGACTGAGGGGGCAGCAGACTTAAGCAACTAGCGTGGAAGCCTGCACGTTGAATCAACAACGCTACTGCCCCAACCTGCTGCGTAGCATTCCTGTCTAACGTGGTTCCGTTGTTGCACCAGTAGCCCCACTCGTCTGTGGCTGGCTGACGACGACGACACCCCTCTGTGGGTGTGAATGTTGGATCACTCGTAGCAGCAAGAGGATGTTAAAGTTGCAGCTGAGCGCGAAAGGGAGGAGATAGATCGTCAGCTCTACACCCTAGACGATCTTCCATTGTCACCACCATTGTCACCAAGGATGCCACCTCCTTGTAACTCTCAGTCGACCGAACCTGCAGGTGCTCCTTCTCTAACTTCTCCTCCTACCACAGAAGGATCTGCCGAGACATCTACGGCACCCGAGGTGCCCGGTGTCATCCCCGTTCTTTCTGTCCACACCGACTCCATTGGGTTGGCACGCACTGTCCCTAACGCGGCTGCTGGTGCCGCGACTACATTTGTAGCTACGGCCAGGGCATACCGTGCTCCTACACAGACGGCCGTTGGCCGTGCAGCTGAGGCATACACACAGACTGATGCCTCTCTCACTTTGCTTGCAGCGGCTGCTGCAGATATTGCCATCCAGATCACAGCAGCAGCATCATCTATCGCCACGAAAACCTCCACTATAGCAAATGCCACATCCAACATTGTTGGATCCATTTGAGCATCCACCGCCACAGCGGTGCTGACGCCTACTGGTGCTCCTAGTGACGTCACACCACACATCACCACCGGCATTCTGGTGCCATCAGCTTCAGCTGCAGTTGCCGGAGCCACTGCTACGGGGCTCTTGTGTCACACAGTGGCAGTCGCAGGTTGGGTGGCGGTCCTGTTCTCCTCGGCCACAGCTGTTGTCCCGCCGCTCTTCACTCTTCTTCCGCATCACCAGCTCGGTGAGCACTGCATTGCACAGTGTCATATTGCACTTCCCTGCACTCTCTTGCATCCTCCTGCATTCTCTTTCACTCCACCTGCTATCAAGGTTCCACTCTCTCATCATGCCTGGGCCCGAGGAGACTATAGAGGCCCTCCAGGCCGCTCTAAGTGAGGTGCAAGCATAGCGTCACAAAGCTGAGGATGAGCTTCATGAGGGGCGGGAAGCACAGCACGAGCTAGCGGCCACTGTGGCCACATTAGTCATTGAGCGGCTGCGTGCCATTCCCGGCTTTGCTACAATCCTCCCTACTATAGAGGCCGGCTCGGCAGACTTGTCGGTTCCTCCTAGTGGTGCTGTTGCCAACTCCTCTTCTCCCTCTCTCTCAACAGCAGCCTTCGCCAGTGCTCTGTCCCCAACTCGGCAGAAAGAATTTGTAACGCCACCACTACAATTTACGCCTTAGCTCAATTTCACATCCTGGGAAACGCGCTTCAGCGCATGGGTCCAGTGTGAGCTACTTTGGGAGTACTACTCCCATGCCAAGCCGCCATTTGTACCACAACCAGTAGAGGCTCGTCGTGCTGTGTGGGCCCTCATCAACGCACGACCCGAGAATCTCCTTGATGATATCGGTACATACATCGCAGACCCTTCCCACGGCATCCCTGCTGATTCCGACGGCGCCTATGCTCTCATCCACCGCCGCAAAACAGTGGTTGGGCACGCTGCCCAGAGTGCTCTTACTGTTCAGTTCAACACCTTACAGATGCGGGCGGATGAGACGGCGGATGAGTATTGGGCTCGCAGTCTGCACTTCTTATGAGACCTTGACAGGGCCGTTCCCGTTCCTCTCTCAGCCTGCTTGTCCATCGTTGCTGGCCTCATTCCTAAGCTGTCTGATTTGTACCTTCACGTCTCTCAAGCAGAACTCGTGCTCCTTTCCTCTGTACCTATTCGTGTTGATTCCCCACCCGTCATTGGCCCCCTTTTTGATGTTGCTGCCTCGCGTCTCACCGACTGGTGGAATGCCTTGCAGAAAAGCGCATGCACCGCGTTGCGCTGGCTACTGTCACCACCTCCTCCTCTTCCTCCTTTGTCGGAGCCTCTTCTGCCTCGTCCTCTTCGCAGGCTACAGCACACTCCACTGAGGGTGCCTCTTGGGGAGGGGGTGGTGGCTCCGGCCGTGGCGGTGGCCGTGGGGGCAAAGGACGTGGGGGTGGTCGTAGTGGGAAGAACTCTGCCCTCACTGTTGCTGAGGCCACTTGCTGGAACTTTGGCGCCCCCATATATGACCAATCACCTCACCCCTAAAACTATGTATTGACAAGTGTATTGGGGAATGAACATATCAGTGTACATGGAAATTTAACAAAACCTAGTACGTGGCACATGGGATCCATTATAATTAACACCTTGTAAGAGGAAGTTATGTTTGGACTCTAGTGACATGAATTGATGTTGGTGATTTCTGAGAAATATTTGCACATAGGAATACACTTTTTGATACACTAATTGGTGAGTGTATGAATTTGGGGTGATTAACCATAACTCGGTGCCCCTGGCCACTATGGACCAAAATGTCCTGCCCCCCCGCGACGATGCACGCCTGGCCTCCTCCATGCGTGCCCACTGGGCCCGCACCGGTGTTACCGCTTCCTCCGCCGTTGCTGCCGTGACGGTTGCATCCTCCTCAACCTCTTCCTCTGTCGTAGCACTCTCCACCACGCTTGCCCCCCTTCAACTGACACCTCCTCCTCCCAGCCCCTGGTGTTGGATTCCTCCTCCATCTTGCCCTCCGTACAATGGACCCCCGTCCTCTCACTACGTTGTGCCCCACTGGGATCGTGACGACGGGCACTTCTCCAATCGCTCCTCCGACCGCTCCTCGGAGCGCTCGTCTGATCGCCGCGATGAGGAACAAACTCTTGAGCTTCGGCTGGCAGAGCTGCTTCACCTTTGCCCTCACAGAGGTGAGAGTGTGAGTGGTCAGTCCCGTGTATCTGTCTGTGAGTCTGATGTCACTCTTCGTGGTGCATCCTCTGGTCGTGTCCAAGGGGACCTGCCTGATGATCGTGCCTGGATTGAGGAGTGGCAGTCTCATACATTCCCCACTCGTCTTGGATGCTCGTCCTCCCTCACTGCTCGTGGCGTTGTTGTTGTCTGTCTTGTCCTTCCATCCACTCGTGCCTTGCCTAGCCTTTGGATCATTGACTCAGGGGCCACGCATCACATGACCTCCTGTGGTTCCTCCTTCTTGTCCCTTGGACCTATTCAGTCCGTTCGCTCTGTGTGCACAGGCTCCGGCCAGCTTCTCCCTGTTCAAGGTGTTGGTATTGTCCGCTTTCTTGGCCCTGGTGGCACTGTCTATCTCCCTGACGTGTTGTACGTGCCTGATCTTGAAGTCAGTCTTCTCTCTGTAACCACCCTTGACGACCAGGGCATGGACTTCTTGTCAAGCCGTGGCCTTGCCTCTATCTCTCTGTGCTCGTCTCGCCGTGTTGTTCTTCGTGGCGTGCGATGTGATCACGTGTTCCATGTCCTGATCACGTTGCCATTGTCTTCCGCTGCTTCTGCTCTTGTTCATGTTGCTCCATCCTTGGCCCCTGAGCATGCTGACATTCTGCATCGTTGCCTTTGCCACATTCACACTGTCGCCATCCAGCGTCTTCTTTGTCTTCGGCCCTCCCTCGGCCTCGACCTGGCCACGTTTGCTCCACCCTTCACCTTCGCCTGTCTTGACTGTACCGATGGGAAAATGCACCGTTCCCCTTTCTCCACCTCTGAGTCTTCTACTTCTCACCCTCTTGACCTTGTCCACGCTGACGTCATGGGTCCTTTACCCCATGACTTCCTTGGCGGTCTCAGCCACTATGTCCTGTGCTTGACTAATGACTTCTCTCGATATCGTTGGGTCTTTTCCCTTTGCCACAAAAGTGATGTCACTGATGTCCTTGAGTCTTGGCTCCCGCAGGCTGAGCGTGCCTGTCTCCGGCCCTTGCGCGTGTGTTGCAGCGACCGTGGTGGTGAGTTTTTTGGTCCCACCTCTTGCTTCCTTGAGTTGCGTGGTGTTCGGCTTGAATCTTGTGCCCCTTACACCCCCCAACAAAATGGTGTCTCCAAACGTTGGAATGGTACTGTTGCTGATGGTGTTCGCTCCCTCCTCTCTGCCTTGAGGCAAACCCCTCTCTTTGCTTTTGAGGCCATGTCCTACATGACCTAGGTCTGGAACCATGTTCCTCATGGTCCCCTTCCCCACTCTGTCACTCCCTTTGAATGCTGGACTGGTCAGCGTGCTGACCTTCAGCTTGCGCACGTCTGGGGATGTCTTACCTCTGTGTGGGTCCCCACAGACCAACGGGACGGTAAGCTGTCTCCTCGTGGTTGGCACTCTATCTTTCTGGGCATCTCTCCATTCTCCAAAACGTGGCGCTTTTGGGACCCTTCCCGATGCCGTGTCCTTAAGTCTCTTTACGTGCTCTTCTCTGAACACGTGTTTGAGTGTGACTCAGCACGCTTTGGTGGGTCCCTCTCTCCACCCTCTTGGGATGGGGGTGGTCCTCTGCCCTCTGGGCCTCCTGCTCTCCCCACTGGGCGTCCCTTGACTCCCTCTGTCGACAAGGAGACAAAGCGGAGTTTAGCCTTACCCTTGTCGACCTCATTGTCTTCCGCTCCTTTGGCCTCACCTCCTACCCGTCATCTCCTTACTCTACTAATGCTGCCTCTCTTGAGCCCTTAACTTCCTCACTCGTGGCCTCGTCCTCTGTTTCTCCAACCGGTGCTACATCCCCGCCGCCGGTTCTCTCAGAGCCATTGGATCCTATTGACTCTCCACACATCCGTCTATGTAGCCGCGCCATACTGCTTCTTCTCCCTCGACGCGTGTATCGTCCATCCCACCGGTTTCACCCAACACTCGTGGTGGGTGCCTCCGGGCACTTCCCTCTCAGTCTCATCCCGTTGTCTCTGGTGACCCCGGTCTCCGTGCCCTCGGTCTGGCCACCTCTACCCTGTCCACAGCAGCATCTGTCATGCATCCTAGCATTGCGCTTGGCTACTCTCTTGTCGAGGAAGAGTTCCACTCAGCTCTATCCTCATCAATAGCTTGGTACGTTGCATCGTGCTTCGCTGCCGCTAGGCTCCCTCCTATGCCTCCGTCTATCAGTGTCACCTATGTGATGAGGGAGGTGAGAGTGGATGCTCTCGGTCAATGTCACTTGCGTGTGTCATTAATGGAGAGTTACGTGGACCGACGTCTGGTCATGTTCTTGGGTGTCCTCTTGCCAATGTTTTGTTGATTAAAGAATGGCAGTCTGTTCGCTTGCCCCCCTGTCTTGCTGCCTATGACTAGCGTCTTTCTACACACACTGCCATTGCCGATTTCAGTTGTGACCCCTCCACTATTCGTGCATTGGGTGGCTTTTGGATCCTTGAATCCGGAGCCACCCATCATATGACCTCGTCACGTTCGTCATTTTTCTCTCTTGGCCCTATTGGCTCTGTTTGCTTTGTGCGCAATGGCTCTGGAAAACTACTTCCTATTCAGAAGGGTTGGTCTCGTCCGTTTTGTAGGCCCCGGGGGAACTTTTCTCGAAGGCATATTGAGGCAGTACAACGTGTTGTCTGCTATGCACTCTCCACTGCACGGAAAAGGGTGTGCTATAGGTCATAGCCTTTTGTGATTGTTGACGGGTACACTGATAGTGATTGGGCTCATGACACAGATGCATGTAGTCGCACCGGCTACATCTTTCTTGTGGGTGGGACTCCTTTCTTGTGGAAGAGTCAGAAGCAAGGATGCGTTGCTCGCAGCTCTTGAGAGGTTGAGTACGTTACGCTTGGAGCATGTACATGTAAGAGTGTGTGGTAATCTAGCATGGTATAACAGCTTCATGTACCCATTTGCTGCATCACACTACGCTACAAAAATCAAAGCACCAAGGTAATCGCTCAGCATGATGGCATGCATAACTTGTGTACTAAGCAAATCAACCTTGAGCATCACTTCCTTCGCAAATGCATTGCCGCAAAAGAAGTTCAGGTTGTATGGGTCGACACACGTCAGCAGCGTGCAGACTTTCTCACTAGAGCTCTTTGCAGTGGAATGTTCAAGGCTGTTGTGCATGCAGTTGGCCTGTTACGTGCACGCGATGATCCTGGTTTAAGTGACCACTCTTTGTCCGTTGCCTGTATTGTTGCTGTGTATGTGGAGTGTGGACTGTGTGTCTGTGGGTCATGGGGGAGTGTTGGTTGTGACTGTCAGACACACAAGTGACCTCTTGACTCCATCCACTCACGCACATAATCACTGCATTTGACTAAGCTGACATGGAGCTCAAGGCGCACACATTGTGGGCCACGCATCATTGGCGTCTTAGCCGGTTGCAAGATTGGCATGCTCAGTCATGCTCAGTCTTATCTGGGACCAAGTTTGCTGCTTTCAGTGTATGATGATTAGCTTTCACATGAGAGAAGTACTTGAGAGATGCATGTACACGAATATGCTTGTGGTCGACATGGTTCTCTATATGATTGATATGCATGCTTGGCTGGCTTTATGGTTAAGAGCACTGAATTGCTGATCTTGCAGGGACACTCTCTCGTCCACTCCGACTTTTTAGAAACCACGGTGGCTTTATGCCGACTGGTTCGGTTCGACCCCAGGCTGGCGGCCGGGCACCAATTCTAGCCACTCGAGTGGGTGGCCCAGTCAACCGGTTTCAAAGAACTCGCTAGCCCGTGACTCAAGTTACACTCGTTGTCTCTAAGCTCTAACTTCAAGGTAGTTCTAACTCCTTGCCCCTTCCGTCGCCATGGCTCTAGCGTGAGCGACCCTTGTGTGTTAGATTTCTTTTGCTGGCAATCTGTCATCACCTACAACAAACATGTAGCGACCTCGGGCCTCGTTGCACATCCCACACATCATTGATGCTGGTGATTGAGAAATAAGAGATTCTATAGTTGGCACATTGGCTGTCGTTGAGACAATGTTATGGGCCACTTGGACATCTGCACCACTTCTAGGTGGTTGAGACTGTTGTTTGATTTGTACACTGCCTCATGTTGGGACCTCTCGACGGTGTACTTGCTTGTGCAGACGACTGACTGGATGGACACTTATGCCAACGGGGTCCTGTTCGTTGGAATGGACGTATTGCCATGAAGCCAAGCGTGTGGTTCTTCTCCTCCTCGTGCTTATAATACCGCACCCTCGCACGACCAGCTCCGTTGGCAGCTACCCTTGGCTATCACGTCATCAGTAGTCTTGGTTGGTTCTCAAGAGCAGTGTAGCCGGCGCCTGAGTTTGGACAGCCGCAACTCCTCATAGCTGTTTTTCTTGCTGATTCTGACTGCACGACTATGTTTGCAGCATGGGTATCTTGGTGTTGTGCAATTTTTAGGCAAATTGGACAACGCTCGGGTTTTTGACTGTGTGGTGTCTGGCAGGTTTCACCTAGGAAGATTCTGCCAGACAGGAAAATGCTAGGATTTTCCTGATTGATTTTATGAAAAACAAGCCTCACAGAGCTGAGGTGAGGCTAGAACTGAGAGGGATCTCAGTCAGTTGCTCCTTCTTCTGTCTTGATCAGTCATTGCTTCATTCGAATTGCTTTCTTGTGCTAATTCTAGCGTGCACACTTTTGAGTAACAAAGCAGAGCTCTCAGACTTAGACTCTAGTGTAGCAGACTAAGAGGACAGACAAAGCAACGCGCGTGGGTTCCTGCTCACTGCATCAACAATGCCACTGCCCCAACCTGCGCATTGGCTAGTTCCTTTTTGGTACTAGAGCTAAAACATAGCAGACACAACAGCAGCAGCAGTAGTGGCGTACAGGTTCCTGACTACACCAGCGGACCTCCCATACGCGCCAGTGCAAGGGAAACGCTTCAAAAAATTTCCGCAGCAGTCACCGGCCTGGTGGGGATTTGTTCCGGCAGCTTTGACCCCCACGATTGATGTAGGGAAGTGAGCGGCCAGCGCAACGACATCAGGCAACCTGCTGGCAACGACGGACGTGGCGACGTCAACAAGAGTTGTGAGTGATTTAGTAGTAGCAGCAGCAGCAACAACAACAGTAGCACCAGCAGGGGCAGCCGTAGCAGCAACTACAATGTCAGAGATAGATGCAACAGCAAGGAGCAGCAGTAGCGGCAACAGCAGAAACCCAAGAGGGAGAGGAAGCTGCACAGACGAGGAGGAGACCCAGACGCAAATCGCGTCAGCAGCCCACGTCCTTTACGCCCGACTGCACCGGCGACAAAGAGATGTAAAAATTGCACGCATAGGCTCGTTCAAAAGCTTAGGTAAAAAGCTTTCCATAGCCACCATGCATGGCTCGTTTTCTGGTCTGTAGCCTCCAACATTAATCGTCCCACATCGTAGGTCTAGATTTCTTTATCATCTCAAGCTGAGCACGGAATTAGGTCATTTTGGCACTGTTTTTTTCTTTTTCAAGATAAGAATTTCACCACTGCGTTCACCACAATTAGGTGAACCTGTGGTCCAAATTTTGCTTGATTTGGACAGCTTTCTGCTGAAAATAAGTGCTGAAAATGTGAAATTCACAATTTCAGAACTTCGTCAATTTTTTGGACTAGAGGTCAAACTTTGCCACCATCCCCAATGAGCGAGAAACGCAGTCAGATTTTTGATTGGACCACTTTCATCATCCAGCTCTTAACTGAGATGAGACTGCGCACCAACCTGGCATGGGACGGCAGCAACAACAACGGTAGCAGCAACAGAAGCAACAGTAGTAGCGACAATGTTAGTGGCAACAGCGGCAGCAGCAACAGCGGCAGCAGTAGCGACAGTAGTAGCGACAGCAGCTACAGCAGCAGTAGCGACAACGATTGTAGAAGAAGCGGCAGCAGCAACAACGGTAGCAACAACAGTGGGAGCAACAATAGCGCCAACAGTAGTAGCAGTAGTAGTAGCCGCAACGGTAGTAGGGGCGTTAGGAGCCTCACTAATAGTGACAATGCCAAGTAAGGATAATGTCGCCGGCACACAGGATAGCTCTGCAAACCCGCCCACTGCAGACCCCATAGCAGCGCCAGGTCGATCAGCTGTGCCAGATACTTGTCGCAACCAGCACTAGCCAGACTGTCCTCCCCGGACAGCCTGGTCCTGCTCTGAGTGTAGCATCGTAGACAGCAGCGCATCAGCAGGTGTAGAAACAGCAAAAGACGGTGACTAGCGTCCTAGGGGCTCGAGCGGCTGGCCCCTCTTGGCACAAGGATTTCAAGTCCTCTCCTCCTACCCTCGTCGAAGATGAGCAGCTCCTCTCTTGGGAACTTCTCTACTGCATCTGGGCATAGGGGGAGGGCCTCTGGCCGCATGACGATACCATCCCGGGACAAGCGCTTGAGGTTGGCCGTGCCGTTCACGCACTCATCCTCGTCGCTCCTGATGCTGACCGCACTACCCTGGAGCCGTTCCCCAGTGACACCACTAACGACACTTGCGCTAACCCTTTGCGGGCTTGGGACACGTTGACACGGCTGTATCGCGCCTTTGGCCAGGCAATTGTCACCCGCCTCCTGAAGGAGTTCAGCTCCCTTCACATGATGGAGTCCGTATCCTTCACCACCTACTAGCAGTGTGCACTAGATATCCTGCGCTGGCTCAAGACAGCCTTGCCTCCCCCACTTGCTTCCCTCTTCACCATCAAGAATGGTGCCACTCCTGAGTTTTTGGACATTTTCGTCCCCTACGGCCTACCCATCCTCAAGGCGCTAGCGGCCCAGGGCACTTTGATGACCTTGGCATACGACCTCTTCCTCTGCGTGGAGGAAGAACACAGGGACACACAACTTTAATCCGGTGGCTCTTCCGCAACTGTGGCTGTCACCTTTGGCGGCTCCTCCACCCCTTCCCACGGCACTTCCTCCTCCGACAGCACAAAGGGAAAGGGAAAGAAGGGAAAGAAGGGCAAGGGGAAGCAGTATTCCTCCGGTGGCACTACCATGATGTGCCACAACTATGGCCAGACGGGGCATGGGTGGTACACGTGCCCCATCCCTAGTGACGAGACCCGCATTGTTGTGGCCTTGCACCATCATCGTGAGTGCCGCCTTGGCTCCTCCAATATTAACACAGGCACCCCCTTCTCCCCTGACAAAACTATGGCCACCATCTACTCCACCACGTAGCCGGCTCCTCAGCTTCAACCGCAGCTTTAGCCGTCCCTTCTCCATTAGTAGTAGTAGCAGTAGTCTGTCCCACCACAGCCACTACTCTTTGCATTACTGCCTTATTAGCAAAATAACGCTTCGACACAGCCCAGGTACTACCTAGAGCCTCTGTCCCAATGGAGCGTGTATCCTAGAGCTGTGACCCCATAGTCCGTAGCACCCGTCGACTCCAACACTTGGATCCGCCAGTTATAGAGCTTCATCTCCATGTAGCTCGGCATCACAACTTCTCTTAAGCGAAGTACTAGTGGTCTAACAGCTAGCCGAGAGGTCTCCCACTGCCAGACAGAGACCGACCTCCGAGGGGACCTCGAGGAAGCGGCCTGTTGTCCTTCGGGGCTGGTTGTAGATGATGTTGCATGGTTGCATGACTGGCATGATCGTTTTGTATCATCACCGTCTGCCTAGCTTGCAACCACCGTCTACCTTCCCGCATCCTGTTTCGTTGCTCATTGCAACGTCACGGCCACGGCCCGCGACCCCCATGGCACTTGGATCATCGACTCTTATGCCACGCATCACATGACGTCCTATTTCCAGGGGTTGAGCATGCTTGGTCCTGTTGGGATTGTTCACAGTGTGCGCATGGGGTCCAAGATCTTGCCCGTCCGTGGTGTTGGTGTCGTTTGTTTTTGTGGTCCGTCCAGTGACGTCTTCGTGATCGATGTGTTTTACATGTTGGGTTTGGAACTCAGCCCACTGTCTGTCACGGCTACCAACCTCATAAGCATGGACTTCCATCAATCTTGTGGTGTTGGCACTGCCTCCATTTGCCTGTCCGGTCAAGTCATGCTCCGTGTTGTTTTCCATGACAACCTCTGGCACGTCACTCGACTTCCTTCATTCGTGTCCCCTCCCTCGTCTGACACTGCACAAGTGTTTGTCACCAGTGTTCTTTCCTCCTAGCACATGCACCTCCTCCATTGTACACTTTGATGCTGTCAGTAGCATGCTCCACACCGAGCCCGTGCTTGGACTTGATTATCCAATTTCCAGCGGCCTTGCTACACTGAGTTCATCAACTGCACCACGGGCAAGATGCACTAAGCCTCCTACCTCGCGTCCTCCTCTTGGGCCACCCACTCGCTGGAGCTCGTCCACTCAGACCTCATGGGTCCTCTACCGGTCGCGTTTGTTGTCGAGGGCGACCAATATGTGCTGACCCTCACAGATGAATACTCATGCTATCACTAGGTCGTTTCCCTCCACCAGAAGAGTGACGTGGCCTACGCCATCCGTGCCTGGCACCTCGCGGCTGAGTGCAAGTGTGGTCACACCCTCCGCCGTTTTTGGTCTGACTGTGAGGGCGAAAACATGTGGGACACTACTGCATATCTCATCAGTCATGGGATTTCTCATGAGACGTCCGTCCCTGAGACACCACAGCAGAACAGTGTCTCCGAGTGCTTGAACCACACCATGGCCAATGCTTTTCCCACCATGCGTGTTGAGTCCGGTTTATCTGAGGGTTTTTTCTTTGAGGCCATGGCCTACATGAATTGGGTATAGAATAGCGTTCCCGATGGTCTCTTCCCAGCCAGACCACGCTGTACACATTGTGGTGTGGTCAACGGGCCGATCTCCTGCCTACTTATGACTAGGGTGTGTTGCTAGCGTCTGGCTCACCGAGGACCGTTGGGATGGCAAGCTTGCCCCCCGCGGCCCTCTCTGCACCTTCATCTGTGTCTCGCGTCAGCCAAAGGCATGGCGCTTCTGGGACCCGGTCCAACATCACGTTGTTGAGTTTTGCAATGCCCAAATCTTTGAGGACCTCTTCCCTCAGGTTCTCCCTCATGTCCGGTCTACCTCTTATCTGCTTCTGTCTTTGTTGTCTTGTGGGGGAGATCTTTGTAACACCGCCGCTCGGGCTCCAAAGGCACAGGTTGTCCTGCCTGCATCCACATCCCGAGCATCAAATGGCCCAGATGCTCCTCCATCGCCGTCCACCTCCCCGTCGAGTTCCCCAACCGGCGATGTCGCACGCCCGTTGGAGACGGAGTCCTTTGCTAAGTCCTTAGTCCAGCCTGACCCCTTGGCTGACCCCCTTCCGGCCTCCGATGCACCCATCCTTGTGGATCAGCCAGTGTCTAGCGGTTCCCCGGCATTGGTCCCGGTGCCTACCCTTGCCTTGCCACATCTTCCTCGTCGGGCTCCCTCTGCTGTCATTGGCACCCCGGCGCACCAGGTCTACATCCATGCTCCAGGTGGCATTCTACGGTCCCGTAAGCCACACCGCCCCTGGTTCCTTGCACCAAGCCCCCCCGTCCAGCCTCTAGTACACCCGACAACATAGCTTCTTCCCCTCCCATTGTCATGAGCGGTGAGCCCGGCATCAAGGTCGTTGGCCTAACAGCCCTTGGCCTCGTTGCTCAGGATATTCACACGGGTTCAGCCCTGGGCTACGCTCTCATCTCCCAGGAGCATTGCCGTGTGGTCTCCGCCACTCTAGCCCGGGCTCCTGCAGCACTTTGCGCTGCCCATGTGTTGAAGGCCCAGCCTTCCCCACTGGCACCCGACCCACAGACCCTACGTGAGACTCGTGCCGCTTTGGATGCAGACCAGTAGGAGGCTACCTATCGGGAGGAGCACGCTGCCATCAACAAGCATGACGTGTACGAGCCCGTGGAGCATTCCTCTGGTCGCAAGGCCATAGGGACAAAGCAGGTGATTCACCAAAAGTGGAAGCCAGATGGCACCTTAAACAAGCACAAGGCCCGGCTCACTACCAAGGGCTCTTGCCAGGTTGCTCAAGTTGACTAAAACCGGGTGTTTTCCCTGGTTGGCCGTTTTACCACCAGCCAGGCGCTCTTTAGCCTATTCGCACAATATGGTTGGGAGCTCCACTAGATGCACGTGAGTAACGCCTTTCTTCATGGTGCTCAGGATGGTGAGGAGATCTACATGATCCAGTCCCCTGGCTTTGAGGATGGGACGGACTGAGTCTAGCGACTACACAAGGCCTTACATGGCCTCAAGGAGTCTCCTTGGTGCTAGAACATCGAGATCAGTCGTACCCTACTGAAGGGAGGATTTCTTTGCAACACTACAGACCCAACGCTCTTCATCACTCCTCTTTGGACTCCCTTCGCGGCGATCCTTGTCTACGTGGAAAACCTACTCATTGCATCTCCCGACCTTGGCGCTGGCAAGCAGGTGAAGGATTTGCTCAAGGTAACCTACAAGATGAAGGATCTCTGGCCCGCGCAGGTGTTTCTTGGCATAGAGATTGAGCACGATGTCACGCACGACATCATGTGGATACATCGGGCAGCGTACGTTCAAACACTTGCTCATCACTTTGTCAATCTCCTGATCACTTTCCCCAGCACCTCCATCCAGATGACCCTAGATGGACACGAAAAGACGAAGGCTATTGACGCCAGCACCTTGGGCACAGCGGTCAACATCACTACATTCCTCCACGTCATCAGGTCACTCATGTTTCTTGCCACCACCACACGCGCAGACATCGCCTTTGCCGTGAATTTCTTTGCCCACTTGTCACATGCCCCAAACCAGCTACACCTTGATGCAGCTATCCGCGTGTTGTGATATGTAGTTTCCACCCCATACTGAGGCCTCACATTCCGTCAACAGTCGTCTGTGGTGACCGTAGGCTACACTTCCAACGACTGGGCATGGAGCCCATTTGGGAAGAGCCGCACAGGTTGGATCTTTCTCATCGGAGGTAAGGCAGTGTCATTGCGTTACCAGAAGCAAGGGTGTGTTGCATGAAGCATAGCAGAGGCAGAGTACGTGGCGTTGGGTGCTAGTGCATGTGACAGTGTATGGCTACATTACTTGTTGGGTGAGTTGCATCAGCCTGTGCCATCCATCACCTTGCATTGTGACAACGAAAGTGCCACCACGATTGCCGACAATGATGGTGTGCACCATGTACGCAAGAAGCACATCAATGTTGAATATCACTACTTGTGTTCCCTCTTGCATGAGGGCAACATTCACATCGTGTAGGTTGACACTGAGAAGCCGTTGGCTAACTTCCTCAGCAAGGAGCTAAAGCACAACTCGTTCAAGAAGGCTGTGAGTATGTTCGGGTTACTACCTTGAATGCATGCAGTGTGACTCTTCCCATGCATGGGTTCTTGTCCCTCATACTCATTGCACATGTGATCCATCTCCTCTCGTTCTTGCACTAAGTGTTGGGTCAGGAAGCATGAGGGAGCATTGCTTCTCTATGCTCATGTACACTGACGCCTTTGGATCATGGGGGAGTGTTGTTGTTTTATCTATGCATTGCCTCACTGACTCATACTCTGACCTCTTGGCTGGTGTACATGCTCGTGCAGACAACTGACTAGATGGACTCTGATGCCAACGGGGTGCTGTTCGTTGAAGTAGACGTGTCTCCGTAAAGCTGAGCTTGTGGTTCTCCTCCTCCTTGTGGTTCTGATTCTACATCCTCGCACGACCAGCTCCATCGGTTGCTACATTAGTAGTCGTAGTTGGCTCTCAGGAGTAGTGTAGCCGGCGCCTGATTTCGGGCAACCATAACTCCTCGTAGCTGTTTTTTTTGCCGATTAACCTGCACGACTGCATTTGCAGCATGGTTGTTATGGGTTTGTTCAGTTTTGAGGCAGAACGGACAACACCAGGGTTTTGGGCTGTCAGGTATCTGGTAGGTCTCACCTAGGAAAATTCTGCCAGACAGGATAATGCTAGGATTTTCCTAGTTGGCCGATATTCTGAGTTACAGTCCTCACAGAGCTGAGGTGAGGCTAGAACTGGGAGGGGTCGCAGTTGGGAGCTCATTCTTCATCCCTAATCAGTCATTGCCTCATTCCAGCTGCTTTCTGGCGCAAACTATGGCGCACACTTTTGAGTAACAAAGCAAAGCTCTTGGACTTAGATTCTAGTCCCGTAGACTAAGGGGTCAGACTAGGCAACGAGCGTGGGTTCCCACACGTTGCATCAACAATGCCATTGCCCCAACCTGCGCACAAGCTAGTTCCTTTTGACTTTGTCGGCTTAAGCTGCCTAAGAGGCATNGTGTGTGTGTGTGTGTGTGTGTATGGATGGAGGCACTTGCATGTCCTACAGTCACAACCAATACCACTTATGTCCGTTCTGACTTTTTAAATGTACTTTTCCTGACCTCTTACTAAAGTTAGGCACACCCAGATTTAAACTCGTGGTTGCTATGCTGCTGTGTGGGTGAGAAAAAAAAAAGAGGGAGGAAACCGGTAAGGTCCCCAAGGTGTCGTAAGGTCGGGATCCAGCCTCGAGCTAAAGCGAGCTTGCTGCTCGCTTACTCTTGGCTTCGCCCCTGGACTAGCACCAGTTCCATCATTATTACTCCCCTCCCTTTGTGTTACAAACCTTATTGTGGGTGCCTTTGTGCTGTGGTATTTTTCCACTACCAAGACTTGCTCATCCCATCTTCCCCTATTGTGCCACCCACTAGGTTCAGTGACCCACTTGTATCTGAGCAGTAGCGAGAGTGTGCGTAGCGTTCATTCTTGGATACAAGTTCCGGGGCACTGGTGCAGAGTCCATTGCCGCCGCCGTCGCACTATGCGCCTCAATTGCCAAGGGTACTGACCACTTCTTCTTGGCCATCTTGTTCCTCACGAGGCTCTACCTCGCCAAGTCCGTGAGATTTTCCGGCTAGTGCCGTTTCCGGCCACCATCACTACCTTTGACTGTCATCGCTATGCCCTCTTATACAGCAACAAAAACAGCGGCAGCTGTAGCAGCAGCCTTGTCTAGTGTCGCCGCCTATGATGCATTGCTTACAACCTCACCTTGAGATGATGCCTTGCTCCACCCGCAGCAACCCCAGTAGTCACAGCCTTTGTTTTGGTGTAGACACAGCCAGAATGAAAACGACGGCCACTACATTCTCGACAGCGGCAGCAGCAGCCGCATTCGACAGTAGCAGTTGCAGCCTCCGTGGCATTCTCGCCAACAATAGTTGCAATAAAAATTGCCGTAACAACCGCAAAAGCCTGGCGTCAGGTGCACAGCAGTAGCAACACCCTACAATGATGCACTGCAACATTGCCAATCCCGTACTCCCAGGAACCCCATCTACTAATACACTATCCTAGCAACAACGTAAAACAGGTGTAACAACTGCTTCACTTGTAACTCCCGCACTAGAATGGTACGACAACAAAATTTGTTGTCTCGGTAGCAGCGTTACTGGTCGCTTGCATTGTAGAAGCACTTGTGGCTACTTCACTAGTACCGGCCTCAAGTGTTCCAGCATCAGTAGCAGTA
>SZWC01008240.1:13848-32069 GCA_023375785.1 Penium margaritaceum
GAGAGAGATACAAGAGGGGAGGAAGGCAAGGACTCAAGCAGAGTGCACACCATGCGATTGGTGAGAGAGCAACACGAGTAGAGGTGGGATACTTGCAGGAGCTAAGGTAGCAAGGACTGAAGCCCAGGACACTGTGGAGATCAAGAGGTAGAGAAATCCGACCAGAGTAGCCGTGTATGTAGGTGCTATTGCGACATAGATGGAGACGATTGTGTAGAGTCGCGTTGTAGTTGAGGTTGAGGTTGCTGTGTTAGTGTGAGATGCTGCTAGTGGCTGTTGCGGCTTCTCGCCAATGTTGCGGCTGTTGTGTATATTGGAGCCCCCAGTGGCTGGTACAGCTGCTGCTCCTGTTGCACATATGCAAAGCCGGTACAAAAGTTGTGGCTGCTTGCGACTGGTGTAGCACTTCTAGCTGCCCATGGCCGTTGCAGCTGCTTGTGTCTGACATGGTTGCTTGCGGTCTTCGGCCGATAGAGGCAGAGAGGAGGGTGCTGGTGTTGCTTGAATGGCAAGAACACGGCCGATAGGAAGGGCACAACTAGATTGCTGATGCCACCGTCTGTGGTGCAGGGTGAAGTCTTGGTTCGTTTTTGGGAAAAATATTTCTTCTGTATTTGAATTGGGCAAAATAACCCCATGCCATTGTCTTAAACACGTCTTTTTGGGTTACATAGTAACCTCATTGTGTTTGCCTGGCTGCCCCTTGCTATTCTGTCTTGTAGCGCAATTTTTGGGGGGCTGTGGACTTGGAAGTGAGTAGGAAAATCAGGGACACCACTAACATAGTGGTGTCCCTCACACCACTATATTAGTGGTTTCAGAGACACGACACAACACGACACGAGACAACATGACACGACACGACACGACATGACACAACACGGCAAGACATGACACAAAGAACGCAACAAACGTCTAAACATGATGTAATATCCAAAACACAAAAACATACACTACTGGCTTTTGAATTCATCTCATGCCCTCATGCGGCTCTTGGATGTGGTTATGTGCTTTACACTAATGCTTCATGTAGTGAACAAAGTGAATTCACACAAAAAGAACAACTCAACACACTACTTGACTTGTCAAGTACTCATAGTTCGTCCATGAAAATATTGTGGAACGGTACAAGACCTGGGTATTCAGCTTTCGATTTCAGGTAAATGGCCATTGAAATTTGCCACGGGGATGATACCCGACAAATATCATGTTACTAGGTTTCCCCTGGCTAGGGATTTAAATAGACCATGGCCAGAGTCCTTTGCGCCTTAAAGCTGTATTTCATGTACAATTGGGGGATTCTAGTTTCAGAAATGTACTTGAACAAATGCCATGTTGCTAGATTTACCCTGGCTAGGGCTTTAAAGTGACCATGGCCAGGGTCCTTTGTACTTTTAAGTGGTATTCCATGGAATTTTGGAGGATTTTCATTTCATATTGATCAATCATAACACAATGACGATGATTGTCACTAGTCAGAAATAACACAATGACGAAAGTTGTCATTGGTCTGTCATAACACAGTGATGAAAGATGTCATTGGTCGGTCATAACACAATGACCATGATTGTCATTGGTCGGTCATAACACAATGACCATGATTGTCATTGGTCGGTCATAACACAATGACTCTGATTGTCATTGGTCAGTATCCATTGCAGTTGGAGTCGCAGGTTCAGTTTCAGTCGCAGCCTCAGTCACAGTTGCAGTCGCTGTCGCACTCGTAGTCACAGTCCCAGTCCCTGTCACAGTCGCAGACACAGTTGTAGTGGCAGTCAAAACTGCATTCGTAGTCAAAGTCGCATTTGCACTATTAGTGGCAGTCACAGTCGCAGTCGCAGTCATGGTCACAGTTGCGGTCACGGTCGCGGTCACTGTCGCGGTCACGGTCACGGTCGTTACCGTTGTCGATGTTGCAATCATAGTTTCTGTCACTATCAGTCACTTCTGCTGCTGCTGTTGTTGTTTTTTTTGTTGTTGTTGTTGTTGCTGTTGTTATTGTTGTTGTTGCTATTGTCGTTGTTATTGTTGTTGTCACTATCGTTTTTGATGTCATCGTCGCTGTCGTCGGTGCCGTCGCTGCATCACATAACATCGCATCAGATCACAGTTAACAGTCTTCTATCTTCATGCTGAATTCCAAGCATAACTACAAAGCAATGAACGGCAAGTTTATAAAGAACATACAAACAAAAGAGGAATACAAGAAAGCAATAGAGAGAAGGGAAAAAATAGAGGCAGAGAAAGGAGATAGAGGGAGGGGGGTGAACAAGAATGGGAGGGAGGGGGTGGGGAGAGAAAGCAACATCATCAATTGTGCCATCCATAGAGCAAGCTGCGACATGAGCAATAGCAACATACAACGCAACAGTACATGAATGCACACACACACGTGCACCAGCAGCAAGAGTAAGAAGAGGAAAAGCAGCCATGCAAGCAATGATTGGAAGAACAATGCAAGAGGTAGGACAACATCTTGTCCTTATATAGGTAGCTTTTGGAGACCTGTGTGCCCTTGCCGTCCTCTTCGCCGTCGACGTCAACGTAACTGTTGCTGTCGCCGTTGCCATTGCTGTTGCCGTCACCATCATTGTTGTAGTCATACACACACACACACACGCACACACACACACACACACACACACACACACACACACACACACCTACACACACAGACATACACACAGACACACACACACACACACACACACACACACACACACACACACACACACACACACACACACACACACACACACATATGATGTCATTGTGACGAGTTAGAGCATGTACGTGTTCACGGCATTCGAGTTGTGGCACAGCATGGTGACCATAATGTCATGCAGTATTGCATCATCGAAAGCCAGAGAGGGGGAAGGGAAAGATAGCTGTTGTTGTTGCTATCGTTGTTGTCATTGTCTTCGTTATTGTCACTGTCGCTGTGGCCGTCAATGGCATTCTTACTGTCACTGTCACTATCGTTGTCCCTGTCACCATCGCTTTTGTTGCTTTCGTTGTCACTGTCATTGACACAGTCGCCGTCGCTGTCGCCGTTGCTGTTTCTATCATTGTCGCTATTACTACCGTTGTGTTGTCATTGTCACTGTCGTCGTTGTTGTTGTGTTGTGGTGTTTGTTGCCATTGTTGCTGCTGTCGCATCGCATTGCATCACATGGCATTGCATCGCTTGGTATTGCATGGCATCGTATCACATCGTCACATGGCATCGCATTACATGACATGACATGACATGAAATGACATGTCATTGACGTCAACATCGACGTCAACATCAATGTTGATGTCGATGTTGATGTCAATGTCGATGTTGATGTCAATGTCGATGTTGATGTTGATGTCACTATCGATGTCAATGTTAATGTCGATGTTGATGTCTCTATGGTTGTCGCTGTCGATGTCCATGTTGATGTCAATGTTGATGTCGATGTCGATGTCATTTTCGATGTTGATGTTGCTATCTCTGTCGTTGTCACTGTTGCTCTTGCTGTCACTCTCTCTATCTCTCTCGCTGTCGCTGTCTCTTTCGATGTTGCTATTGCTGTCACTGCTGTTGTCGCTGTCGCTGTTGCTGTCACCATTGTTGTCACTGTCACTGACACTGTAACTATCATTGTGAATATCACTGTCACTGTCACATTACATCACAATCACATCACATCGCATCACATTGCATCGCATCACATCACATCACATCCCATACCACCACACCATATCGCATCACATCACATCAATCGCATCGCATCGCATTGATCGCATTGCATTGTATTTCAATGCATCACATCACATCGCATCGTGTCACATTGCATTGCTTTGATGTCGATGTCGATGTCGATGTTGATATTGATGTTGATATCGATGTCGATGTCGATGTCATTGTCGATGTCACTGCCAATGTCAATGTCTATGTTGATGTCAATGTTGATGTCGATGTGGATGTCGAAATCAATGTTGATGTCGATGTCGATGTCGATGTCGGTGTCGATGTTGATGTCGATGTTGCTGTCAATTTCAATGTTGATATTGATGTCAACGTCAATGTCGACGTTGATATCGATGTCCATGTTGATGTCGATGTCGACATCGATGTCGACGTCGACATCGATGTCGACGTCGATGTTGATGTTGATGTCGACGTCGATGTTGATGTCAAAGTCAATGTCAACATCAACGTCAACGTTGACATTGATGTCATCGTCAATGTCGCTGTCAAAGTTGCTATCAATGTTGCTGTGGATGTTGTTGTCAGTACTTTTGTCGCTGTCGCTGTCACTACCTCTGTGGTTGTTTCTATGGGTGTTGCTGTGGCTATGGCTGTGGATGTGGCTGTCGCTGTTGCTTTTGTTGTCACTGTCGATGTCACTGTCACTATCACTGCCACTGTCATTGTCATTGTTACTGTCACTGTCGCATCACATCACATCACATCACATCACATCACATCGCATTGCATCACCGCACAATACATAACACCGCACTATATCGCATCATATCACATCGATCACATCTCATTGCATTGATTGCATTGTACCACATCACATCGCATTACTTTGATGTTGATGTCCATGTCCATGTCAATGGCGACCTTGATGTTGACCTCGACGTCGACGTCAATGTCGATGTCGAAGTTGACGTCAACGTCGACATCAATGTCGTTGTCGATGTTGATGTCGATGTCGCTGTCAATGTTGCTATCACTGTTGCTATCACTATTGCTGTCACTGTTGCTGTCGCTGTTGCTGTCGCTGTTGCTATCGCTGTTGCTGTCGCTGTTGTTGTCATTGTTGTTGTCGCTGTTGCTTTCGCCATTGCTCACGCTGCCACTCACGCTGCCGCTGTCATTGCCGCTGCTAATGTCGATGTCGATGTCCATGTCGATGTCGATGTTGATCCCCATGTTGATGTCAATGTCGATGTTTATGTCGATGTTGATATCGATGTTGATGTCGATGTCGATGTTACCATCGATGTCATTGTCGATGTCGATGTCGATTTTGATGTTGATGTCCATGTCCATGTCAATGTCGATGCGGATGTCGATGTTGATGTCGATGTCAATGTCGATGTCGATGTTGACGTTGATGTCAACATTGATGTCAACATTGGTTTCAACGTTGATGTCGATGTCGATGTGGATGTCCATGTCGACGTCGATGTTGATGTCGAAGTCAATGTCGACGTCAACGTTGACATTGATGTTGTTGTTGATGTCGCTGTTGATGTCGCTGTCAATGTCGCTGTCAATGTCGCTGTCACTGTTGCTGTCGCTGTCGCTGTTGTTGCCGCTGTCTCTGCCGCTGTGGTTGCCACTATGGCTGTCGCCGTGGCTATCGCTATTGCTGTCGCTGTCGCTGTGGCTGTCACTGTCACTTTCACTGTCACTGTGACTGTCACTGTCACTATCACTCTCACTCTCACTGACACTGTCACTGTCACTGTCACTGTCACTATCACTGCCACTGTCACTGTCATTGTCACTGTCACTGTCACTGTCACTGTCGCTGTCGCTGTCACTGTCACTATCACTGTCACTGTCACTGTCAATGTCACTGTCACTGTCACTGTCACTGTCACTGTTATTTTCAATGTCGCATCACATCACAATCACATCACATCGCATCGCATCACATCACAACACATCACATAACACCACTCCATATCGCATCACATTGCATCAATCACATCTCATCGCATTGATTGCACTGCCTTGCATTGCATCACATCACATCATATCATGTCATCTGCTCTATCGCCAATGTCGATGTTGATGTCAATGTTGGACGCCGATGTTGCTATCGCTGTCTCTGTTGCTGTCGCTGTCATTGTAAAGTAGAGTCACACCTATGCACGACAGTCAGGCACGTAGTAACAACAATAGGCACATGCACATTCGTATTGTCATTCACATTCACATTCACATCCACATCCACATTCACATTCAAATTCAGTTACACATTCACATTCACATTCACATTCACATCCACATTCACAAGACACATTCACATTCACATTCCGTTTCACATTCGCATTCACATTCACATTCACATTCACATTCACATTCACATTCACATTCACATTCACATTCACATTCACATTCACATTCACATTCACATTCACATTCACATTCACATTCATATTTACATTCATATTCACATTCACATTCACATTGACATTCACGTTCCCATTTACATTCGCAGTCACAAGCACATTCATACCCAAGATAAAGTGAGAGGCTTCGGCAACGGCTGTGCTGGAGACGGCGGTGGTGCTCACGGCGTTGGTACGGACAAAGGTGGTCTCTGCCGCCGACTACAACGACCCTGCCGCCAACGACAATGAGGAAAGGACTTTGCCTCTTCCACCCTCTGCAGTGCACTTGCTGCCGCTGCAACTGCTGCTGCTTCTGCCGCTGCTTCCGCTGCTCCCGTTGCTATTGCTGCCGCTGCTGCTGCGACCTCTGCTGCTGCTCCTCATACTCCTCCTACATGGCAGCAGCCACATAATATGTTCAGGTTGCACTGGTCATCACATAGACCCTGCCACGCAGATGTCACGTTGGCAAGTTTTGCTACTGTCACAGGGTGCTACCCCTATCACTGATTGTGGTTGGGGCTGCCAGGTGCAAATGAAGTTGAGAAAATGGAGCTGAGCTGAGCCTATGGCTGTGCCCAGGTGCAGGTGAGGAAAAAACCAACGAGCTAGACCGTTGCAAGCTGGTGGGGCACTTTCTTTTTTCTTGCGGCTGGTAGGGGTCGCAGCTTTAGCCTCTGGTCTTTGGTTTAGCGGCGGCAGCAGAAGCCACTAGTTTGTTTGTTGTTTCTGCTTGCGCGACTGCTGCCGCTGCTTCTTCCGTTGCACTAGCAGTCACGCCATTGATGTAGGATCCTTGGAGAGAGGTCGGCATCACTGGCAGGCCCAACTGCCAAATTCCAGAAGCAGGAAATGGCGGGTCACAGCGTACTGAGAACAAGAACAAAACACAAAAAAAGAAGAACAAGAAAGAGAACGATGGCAGGGGTGGGGGCCGAGGGGGGGGGGGGCGGGGGTGGGGGCGGGGGCGAACGGGAGGGCGGGGGCAAGAGTGAAAACGAGCACAAGGGTGAGCACGAGAGCGAGGGTGAGAGGGAGAGTGAGGGCGAGGATGAGGGCGAGGGCGAGAGCAAGGGCAAGGGCGAGGGCGAGGGAAAGGACGAGAGGGAGGGTGAGAGGGAGGGCGAGGGCAAAGGAGAGGGCAAGGAGGAGAGGGAGGGCGAGGGCAAGGGCGAGTGCGAGAGCGAGAGGGAGGGCGAGAGGGAGGGCAAGGGCGAGGGGGAGGGTGAGGACGAGGGTGAGGGCGAGGGCGAGGGTGAGGGCAAGGGCAAGGGCAAGGGCGAGGGTGAAGGCGACGGCGAGGGCGAGGGCGAGGGCGAGGGCGAGGATGAGGGCGAGGGCGATGTTGACAGGGTGTGCCCTTGCCATGAGTGCTGTTGATCGTACTCCCTGGTTCGACCACTCCTTAGTGGTCTAACATCTCATATGAATTTAGATTTGGATTCCTCGGATTTTTCCATGTAGGATCGAGCTTTCAATTGCTCGATTTTAGTGAGTATTCAGAAAGTTAGCATAACCCAAAAATCTGGTATTGGGTGGGTGGAATCTGGTACCCGCCATGGGTGGCGGGATAATCCACCGCTCGTAATCCGAGTTTGACTCCAATGGGCTCCAAATGCACCAAGGGCATAAATAAGGTAACTATAAGGACCTCCTTGACGAGGATGAAACTCTCCTTGACTTCTGGGCGAGGAAAGGCACTCCGACGAAGACATCATCGAAGCGCCTCCCCTTGCCTAGCGAGCTTGGCAAGGTGGACGGCTCCACCAAGGGTTACTTCGACGGCCATAGCAGGGGCTCTACTGCTCCGATTTGGGTGTGCTTGGATGCATTTCAAAGCTTAGATCACAGGATATAAGAATCTGATATAATCTGACTATGCTAACTAACAAAATGTGTTTCGATTCAGTTCTACTGAATGCGACATATTCTACCTACTCACATCCGTGATCCTTGTGCTCCACACTCTTCACCATTGGTGTCCATTGGCTGTCCAAACACTAGTAGCTTACATCAGTGAGAGCTAGGCATCCTTGAGGGTACCTCCACACACACTAGTGTCAACAAAGGGTTATGGGTCCACGTGCCTAGAAGGACCCTAGCTCCTCAACTTTCACGCTACCGCCGTGCGCCATGGCAACAACCGAGGAAGAGAGCCTCGGCACCGTCTCCAAGTTTGATGGGAACGACTTCCCTTTGTGGAGGTGGCAATTTGAGGTCTACCTCCATGAAAAAGGTCTGCTTGAGCTGGTCAATGGTAAAGAAACCGTCCATCTGGATATCGCGGCGCTGGAGGAAGTGGACAAGTACAAGAAGCTCAAAAAGAAGGTGTTTGCTGTATTGGTGTTAGCGCTAGCTGAACCGCAGTGTGCACTGATTGAAGGATGCACGGAGACCGCAGAGGCCTGGAAGAAGATCTACACCATTTACCAGTCCACCAACCTTGCTAACCAGGTCTTTGTCTTCAAGGGGCTCGTCACCCTCCGAGCAAACGAAGGCAACGACATCATGGAGATCCTTCAGAAGATTGAGTCCCTTACCGCCAAGTGCGTAGCCACTGGATGGAAGGTCGACCCTTAGCTGCAAGCCATGATCCTCCTTCTGGCCTTGCCGGATAGCTGGAGTCCCATGATCACCGTTGTCGGCGGCTGGTCTGCCAATGAGCTAAAATACCCAAAGGTGGCTGAGTACGTCCGCAATGAATGGATGTTGCGTGGTGGGAGAGAGATCGGGACAACGTCAGGTTCTGCCTATGCTGTCCGCCCTCAAGGTGGAGGGAGAAGCAAGAAGGGGAAGGATGCCAAGCATGGCACCAAGAGAGGTGACAACAAGGGGGAGTGCTACAACTGTAGCAAACAAGGCCACTATGCGAGGAATATACCACCTTGACAGATCCGGACGTCACGGTGATCGACTCCAAATCAGGCTGCCATACACAATGCAGCCGGACGACATTCGTCACCTACGGCGCCATCGAGCAGCGCATGACAATGGCCAACGGCGAAACAGAGCTGGCCATGGGCGAAGAAAATATTCGCATCAAGTCGGTGGTGAACGAGGAAGTTATCTCGTGCACCATCTACAATGTGCTCCACATGTCCAACTTCAGGGCAAACCAGTTGTCAGTGAGCCGCCTTACCGACAAGGGGCTCGAGGTGCTCTTTAACAAGAAAGAGGCCATCATCCAAAAGGAGGGGGATGATGAGGTGATTGCATGTGGCTAGAGTGAGGAGGACCTGTACCTTCTTCATACAAAGGTTCTTACCGATGCGGTGAGGACTGACGCCGTCCACCTCGTGACGAAGGACAATGGAGACCTGGACCTGTGGCACCGCCGCCTATGTCACATCGCTCCCTCAACTATGAGGGGCGTGGTGAAGAAGGGAGTGGTGCAAGATCTTGAGGTCAAGAGCCTTGATGCAGCCAAGAATGCTGTGTGCAAGCCGTGCGTAGTTGGCAAGGTGACACGGCAGCCGTTCGAAGGCAAAGGGACGTGTCCATCGGCGAATTTGGAGGTGGTCCACACTGACGTGTGCGGACCATTCGAGAGCTCCATTGCGGGCGCTCGCTACTTTGTGACCTTCATCGACGATCACAGTCACAAGCTCTATCTCTAAATCATCAAGAGGAAGAGCGATGTCTTATCGTACATGCAGGAATTTGTGACAGCAGTGGAGCGGCAAACAGGGTTGAAGGTGAAGGCATTCCGGAGCAACAATGGTGACGAGTACAAGAGCTGCTTGGCCTGGAAGAAGAGCAAGGGGATCGCGTAGCAGAAAACTATGCCACACTCTCTGTAGCAGAACGGCATCAGTGAGAGGGAAAACTGCACCATCCTCAACATGGCCTAGTCCATGTTGAGCGATGCCGGCCTCGCACAACAGTATTGGGGCGAGGCAGCGCAGACAGTGGCGTACATCATGAACCTGATGCCGACGAAGCCGCTAAAAGGCGCGGAGTCCAAGGTGTGGAAGACGCCACAAGAAGTGTAGAGCAGGAGGAAGCCAAGTGTGGCACACCTCCAGACGCTTGGTTGTGTTACACATGTTGTTGTGCAGGTATGGGAAGGGCGGGGCAAGCTGGATCCGCGGACTCGCTGGTGCATCGTCGTCGGGCACGAGAGCGGGAGCAAGGCGTACAGGCTCTTCAACCCATGGAGGCAGCAGATCGTGAAGATTCATGATGTCACATTTGATAAGGAAAGCCGTTGGAAAGACAAGGACGTGGGTCTCTCCAAGCCAAGGGAGTGGCTGTCACTCCTCAAAGGGGAGACACCACAAGATACAAAATAGGGTGACGTCCGAGCGACTCCAACCGGCGGGAACCATCCAGGGGATGGGGGAATGGCTGATTTGCATTTAGCTGAGTCAGGCAATGAGTTTGAAGCGTCGGCAACAATGGAGCTAAACGAGGAGGCAGGGAGTGAGCCCGCATTTCCACGGTCCCGGAGAGAGGTGTTAAAAAGTGCCCCTGCCATGGTTGCCGTTTGCCGTTTTCCTCGTCCGACCACTAGAGAGTGGTCGGACGAGAAAAACGGCAAATCAAATCTGATTGCAGATTTGGACTCCTTGGATTGTTCCATGCAGTTTCGAGCTTTCAGTTGCTCGATTTGGTTGAGAATTCAGAAAGTTAGCCCTACCCAAAGTTCGGGTGGAGCGGCGTGTGGAATCTGGTACCCGTCAGAGGTGACGGGATACTCCACCGCCGGTGATCCGTTTTCAGCTCCAACTGGCTCCATAAACCCCAAGGCCCTAGAGGAAGCAACCAAGGAGGTCCCTTGGACTAGGTCGAGCCACCCTTTGACTTGTCAATCAAGGAAAGGCGCTTCGAGCCGTCGTCGGCTCGTGTCGGAGACGACTCACGTCGGCGGCAGCCAAAGGCGGTTCCACCAAGGGTTGCTTGGATGGGCGTAGCAGGGGCTATACTGCTCCATTTTGGGCGTTCTTAGATGCGTTGGAAAGCTCAGATCACAGGCTATAAGAATCTGATGTAATCTCACCAAAATAACTAACCATCAATGATTCTCAACCTTTCTCAGGTTCCGCAATCTGTATTCGGCCAGAATTCTGCTCCCTTGGTGTTGTGGCGACCCAAAGCACACACCTCCCTTGGAAGTCTCTTTGCACAAAGTAGCCGTGGACATTTAGGCAGTTCAGGGCACGCCAGGACAGCATTCTTGACAAAGGGTTATAGGCCCACAGCCCTGACCTGCCTACCAAGACGTTCACGGCTTCCGCAACGCACGGGACTGTCGCTCCGGGCGACGTCGCCTTTGCACTTTGAGACTGTCCATCGCAGAAGTTCAACATGGCGCAGAAGACAGAATCATTGCCCATCCAAAAGTACATGGGCGGCCCAGGTTTTGGGCTGTGGTGGTGGCATTTTGAGATCTACCTTGCGCACAAGGGACTGCTGGAGCTCATGAAGGGCACGGAGGTTCAAGATGCGAGCGCAACGGACGAGGAGAAGACTACCTTCGCGAGGAAGAACACGGAGGCGCTAATGCTCCTATTGTCGGCGCTGCATGAATCTCAGTGGGGCTACATCCAGGGCTGTGATCTGGCAGCTGACGCGTAGAAGAAGCTCTTCTCTATTCGTAATATGTTATCCAAAATGTGCAACATGTCCCCGGCCTGGATGACATTTTGAGTGTGAGCCGCATGACAGACAAGGGGTATGAAGTCCTCTTCCGTAGGAAAGGTGCAGTTGTGTGGATGGACGGCGACGACGAGGTTGTGCTGGAGGCAAAGCGCGAGGGAGGCCTCTACATCGTTGAGACCAAGGTCATTCCCTCGGCAACAGACGCAGCAGACCCGCCAGCATGCGTCGTCAACCTCGCAAAAGGTGGGGGAGCAGACCTACAGCTGTGGCATTGGCGGCTGGGGCACTCGTCGCCCACAGTCGTGTAGGAGATGGCAAAGCACGAGATGGTTTGTGGCCTCAACATCACCGGTGTAGCAGACAGAGTAGCAGATTCCGCAGAGCACAAGTACGAGCCTTGCATCGTGGGCAAGGCAAAGCGCAAGCCATTCGAAGACGGACAACGACGGGTCGAGAACCTACTCGAGGTCATGCATAGTGATGTGTGCGGACCGATCAAGACGCCGTCCATTGGGGGCGCACGGTACTTTGTCACCTTCATCGACGATTGCAGCAGAAATCTCTACGTCTACTTCATGAACCGGAAGAGCGATGTGCTGGACCGGCTGAAGAAGTACGTCGCAGCGGTGGAGAGGCAGACTGGCCGCAAGGTCAGAGCGCTACGCAGCGACAATGGCGGCGAGTACGTGGGCTGCGGAGGATGGCTGAAGGAGCAGGGAATTGAGTGGCAGCCGACCACTCCGTACACGCCTCAATCTAATGGCGTGGCGGAGCGAGCGAACCAGACGCTACTCACCATGGCGCGGACAATGCTCGTGGATGCAAAGTTGCCACGGAGCCTGGGGGCCGAGGCAGTGAGTACGGCGTGCTACATCACCAACCTCATCCCACCGGCAGTGCTGAAGGGGAAGGGCGGCTGGAAGACGCCGCAGGAGGCTTGGAGCGGACGCAAACCAAGCGTGGCAAACCTGAAGGCGTTCGGGTGCAAGGCGCATGCGTTGGTGCAGGCCGCGCAAAGAAAAGACTCCAAACTGGACCTGCGTGCAAAGGCGTATGCGTTTGTCGGGTACGAGAGTGCGCTCAAGGCGTACCGCCTCTTTGACCCACAAGCGCAGGACGTCATCACCAGCCACGACGTCACGTTTGATGAGAAACAGAGCTACAGCAGCAGCAGCAACAACATTGACGTAGCGCACTCTCCAAACTAGGGGGAGTGGTTCCAACTCCTTGAGCATGAGGAGGAGCCGGCGGCTGCAGAGGTCGATGACGGGTCTTTGAAGGATGACGGTGCTGGAGCGCCGCAGGGTAATGCAGCATGTGCAGGTGCCGCTGGAGCGCAGGTCACAGCAGTCGACGCGGGGGAGCCCGCGGCCGAGGACAACGTTGCAGCATAGCAGTAGTAGGACCAGCAGCCAGCGTCGCCAAGGTCTCCGCGTCGCAGTCGGATGCGGCGGAAAGCGGCGAAGCGGTATGACGCGAGCACGGGCCGCTGGGTCGGCATAGCGCGATGCATGCTGGCAGCCGCAACGGAGCCGAAAACCGTGCAAGAGGCGCTTGCACGTCCTGACGGGCAGTAGTGGGGCGAAGCAATAATATCTGAACTTGCGTCTCTTGCTGAGAACGGCACTTAGGAGTTGGTGGATCGGTCTGAGGGGGCCAAGGTGATCAGCTCCAAATGGGTGTTCAAGGTGAAGCTCACCAAGGACAGCAAGGTGGACAAGTATAAGGCGCGGCTAGTGGCGAAAGGGTATGCGCAGCGGAAAGGTGAACACTACGATGAGACGTTCGCACCCATTGCCAAGTTCACAAGCATCCGGACAATCCTCGTGGTGGCAGCCGTAAAGGACATGGAGATCCACCAAATGGATGTCAAGACGGCATTCTTGAACGGCATCATTGACAAGGAGATCTACCTTGAGGTGCCGGAGGGGCTGGATGCACCGGAGGGCAAGGTGTGCAAGCTGCGGAAGGCCTTGTATGGGCTAAAACAGGCGCCCAGGTGCTGGTACCAACAAATGGACGGCTACATGGCGGAGCTCGGCTTCAAGCGCTGTGAGTCAGACCATAGCGTGTACGTGCGGCGCAGCAAGGGAGTCCATCAGATCGTCGCACTCTACGTGGACGACCTGATCATGTGTTCATCAGATCTGGCGGCTTTGCAGTAGCTCAAGGAGCAGCTGAGCAGCAGATTTAAGATGACAGACACAGGGGAGCTGGAGTACTACCTCGATGTAAGCATCCCGCGGAACCGGAAGGCGCGCACGATTGAGCTGGGGCAGACCAAGTATGTGGCCAAGGTCTTGAAGCGGTACGGCATGGAGGACTGCAAACCAGTGGGCAGTCCGGTCTCCACGAGCTGTGAGCTGAGTGCAGCGATGGCGCCGCAAACCAAAGAGGAGAAGGAGGACATGGCGGAGGTGCCCTACCAATCTGTGGTGGGCAGCCTGATGTATGCCATGGTGGCGACTCGGCCGGAATTTGCCTATGCGGTGGGTCAGGTGAGCAGGTATGAGGCCAACCCTGGGCCACTACATTGGCAGGCGGTGAAGCGCATCCTCCTGTACTTGCAGGCAAGGCGGCACGCGTGCCTCAAGTACGACGGAAAGGGGAGGTCAGACCCCTTGCGGCTGGTCTGCTACACTGACGCGGACTACGCCGGCGATGTGGACAGGAGGAAGTCCTCTTGTGGCTATGTGTTCTTCTTCGCAGGTGCAGCGGTCTTGTGGTACAGCAGGAAGCAGGACTACATCGCCAACTCCACAGTGGAGGCGGAGTACATCGCTCTGGCCGAGGCGGTCAAGGAAGCAGTGTGGCTCCGCAGATTGCTAGGGGAGCTGGGCATGTCGCAGCAGGAGCCTATGGTGGTTCAGGAGGACAACACTGGCTCCATATCACTGACCAACAATCCGACGTAGCACAGGAGGACGAAGCACATCGACGTGCGCTACCACTACGCGTGCGACATGGTGGAGAAGGGACAGGTTGCGCTGCAACATTTCAGCACAAAGCACATGCTCGCAGATTGCTTGACCAAGGCGCAGCCCCAGGATCGGCACGTCATCAGCCTTGCAGGGCTTGGGTTGACAAGCTGTGAAGGGCTTGAAGGTGCTGGAGCGGAAGAGTAAAGAGTGAGCATGAGGCATCCGGCATGGAAGGTGCACGGGGGAGATTGTTAAGAAGTGCCCCTGCCATGGTTGCCGTTTGCCGTTTCCCTGGTCCCACCACTAGAGAGTGGTTGGATGTCCAATCTGATTACAGATTTGGACTCCTTGGAGTTTTCCATGCAGTTTCGAGCTTTCAGTTGCTCGATTTGGTTGAGAATTCAGAAAGTTAGCCCTACCCAAAGTTCGGGTGGAGCGGCGTGTGGAATCTGGTACCCGTCAGGGGTGACGGGATACTCCACCGCCGGTGATCCGTGTTCAGCTCCAACTGGCTCCATAAACCCCAAGGCCCTAGAGGAAGCAACCAGGGAGGTCCCCTGGACCAGGTCGAGCTGCTCTTTAACTTGTCAATCAAGGAAAGACGCTTCGAGCCGTCGTCGGCTCGTGTCGGAGATGACTCACGTCGGCGGCAGCCAAAGGCGGCTCCACCAAGGGTTGCTTGGATGGGCGTAGCAGGGGCTATGCTGCTCCGTTTTGGGCGTGCTTTGATGCGTTGGAAAGATAAGATCACAGGATGTAAGAATCGGATGTAATCTAACCAAAATAACTAACCATTAAAGATTCGCAGCCTTCTCAGGTTCCGCAATCTGTATTCTGCCAGAATTGTGCTCCCTTGGTGTTGTGGCGACCCAAAGCACACACCTCCCTTGGAAGTCTCTTTGCACTAAGTAGTCGTGGACATTTAGGCAGTTCAGGGCACGCCAGGACAACATTCCTAAAAAGAGGGGGGACAGGCCAGGGGTTAGAGTGGCGCAGCGAGAGGGCAGCAACAGCTGCAGCAGCCTCGACAACAGCATCCCCGAAGAAGCGGACACGCAAGGAGGACATCAAAACGGTATGATGCCGCGGAGGGCATCTGGACTGCACTCGCTTGAGAGTTCTTTGCGCAGAGAGGCCTTAGACCATCAAGGAGGCATTGCAGAAGAAGGATGGGGTTGAGTGGGAGGGAGTTACAAAATCTGAGCACGCCTCCTATGAAGAGAATGGCACTTGGCAGTTGATTGACAGGCGAGAGGGCACAAAAATCATCGGCTCCTCGAAGAAGCTCACCAAGGAGGGAAAGGTGGAGCGATACAAGGTGTGGCTGGTGGCGAAGGGGTATGCCCAAGGAAAGGGTGAACACTATGAAGAAACCTTCACACCGGTGGCGAAGTTCGCCTCCATCCGCTCCAATCTCTCAATGGCGGCGGCGCACGACTACAAAGTTCACCAAATGGATGTAAAAACTACATTCCTCAACAAAAATCTGGACAAGGAGGTCCTCATGGAGGTGTCGGAGGGGGTGGACGCTCCGCCGGGGAAGGTGTGCCGGCTTCGCAAGGCACTCTATGGGCTGAAGCAAGTGCCACTCATGTGGTACCTGAAAATGGACGGCTTCATGGCCGAGCTTTGCTTCAAGTGCTGCGAAGCGGATCAGAGCGTGTACGTGCGGAAGTAGCCGGCGTTGCACTAGATCGTGGTCCTTTACATGGATGACCTCATCCTCATGTCATTGGACATGGACGAGTTGGTGAACCTGAAGCGGTAGCCGGACGGTCGGTTCAAAATGACCGACTTGGGCGAGTTCGAGTACTACCTCGGCGTCACCATCAAGAGGGACCGCAAGGCACGCACGCTGGAGATGGGGCAGGCAAAGTACATGCAAGAGGTGCTCTGCCACTACAACATGGAGGAGTGAAACCCCATCGGCACACCCATGACCACCACATGTGACCTGAGCTCGAGCATAGGGTGGGGCACTAACGAGGAGAAGGAGAAGATGGCGGGTGTACCAAACCAGTCCGCTGTGGGGAGCATCATGTAAGCCATGGTGGCGACGCGGCCCGACCTGGCCTTCACAGAAGGGCAAGTGAGCCGCTACATTGCTGACCCCGAGCCGCTGCATTGGCAAGCGGTGAAGCGGATCCTCCGCTGTCTCAAGGCGACAAAACAGTCACGGCTCGTGTTTGGAAGGGGAGCACGTGACGACTCCCTTGAGTTGGTCGGCTACTTGGATGCCGACTGGGCTGGTGATGTGGATGAAAGAAAATCAACGTCAGGGTACGTTTTTGTGCTTGGTGGTGCAGTAGTTTCATGGGCAAGCAGGAAGCAGGTTTTTGTTGCATTGTCTAGCACCGAAGCGATGCACATCGCGCTCGTTGAAGCCGCAAAGGAGGCAGTGTGGGTACGGCGACTGCTAAAGGAGATCAGCGTGCCGCAAAGAAAGCTGATGGTACTCAACGTTGACAACATGAGTGCCATCAGCCTCATCCAGAACCCAGTGCTACACAGGAGGACCAAGCACATGGAGATCCGTCATTACTACGCGCAAGACTTGGTGGCAAAGGGAGATGCGACTATTGTGCATTGTGGCACTAAGCGCATGCTCGCCGACGCCATGACCAAGGCACAACCCAAGGACAGGCACGGCATGAGCTGCATGGAGCTTGGTCTGCACTGTGAGGTTTTAAAATGCTACAGATTCCAAGGACAGGGCATCAAGGCTGCGATATAATGGGAGATTGTTGACATGGTGTACCCCTTGCCATGAGTTCCGTTGATTGTAATCCCTAGTTTGACCACTGAGGAGTGGTAAAAAATCTGATCTGAATTTAGATTTGAATTCCTTGGATTTTTCCATGCGGGATCGAGCTTTGAATCGCTCAATGTGAGTGAGTATTCAGAAAGTTAGGCTAGCGCAAAAATCGGGTGTTGGGCGGGTGGAATCTGGTACCTGCCATGGGTGGCAGGATAATCCATCGCCAGTGATCCGAGTTTGTGTCCAATGGGCTCCAAATGCACCAGGGGAATAAATGAGGTAACTATAAGGAAATCCTTGGCCAGGATGAAACTCTCCTTGACTTCTGGGTGAGGAAAGGGGCTCCGACGAATGCATCATCGAAGCGCCTCCCGTTGCCTAGCGAGCAAGGCAAGGTGGACGGTTCCACTAAGGGCTACTTCGATGGCCGTTGCAGGGTCTCTACTGCTCCGATTTGGGTGTTCTTGGATGTGTTGAAAAGCTTAGATCCCAGGCTATAAGGATCTGATATAATCTGACTACGATAGCTAACAAAAACGTTTTTTTATTCAGTTCTACTGAATGCGGCGTGTTCTGTCCACTCTTTCCGTGATCCTTGTGCTCCACACTCTTCACCATTGGTGTCCATTGGCTGTCCAAACACTAGTAGCGTGCATCAGTGAGAGCTAGGCATCCTTGAGGGTGCCGCCACACCTACTAGTGCCAACAATTAAGGGCGAGGGCGAGGGTGAGGGCGAGGGTGAGGGAAAGGGCGAGGGCGAGGGCGAGGGCGAACGCGAGGGCAAGGGCGAGGGCGAGGACGAGGTCGAGGGCGAGGGTGAGGGCGAGGGCGAGG
>SZWC01008240.1:35559-56866 GCA_023375785.1 Penium margaritaceum
ACACTTTTGCTTTGCAAATTTTCCTGTTTACTCACTGGGAGGTGGCGTTCAACCACATCAGTAAGCCATACATTAGTCAAATATTTGAAAGTTCAAATGTGGACATGCACAGTCTTCATGACATGTGGACAGTCTACCAATCCACCTGTCACTTGGGTTGGGAATCTGGCTGCTGTTCATATGACGTGTACATTGTAAGGGGCTAGGATATTGTGAAGGCCAATGAGGATGCATTGTTCGATGTCCAATGTGTGAATGTGGCTGACACGTAACAATTAGGTGCATGCTTGATATCCACGCATTGCCCTACCCATGTCATGACTGGTGTCAATGTCGTTTTCACCGATGTGCATGGCCAGCTATGACTGAAAAAGGACGAACATGACCTCGCGGACATCAAGGGGCATGATCACTTGATCATGCTTCTCGTCCGTGAGGCTGCCACAGTCATTCTACCGGACATGGCAGTTCAGCTTTGTGATAATCGACGCTCGCGAAGGTGCACTGCTGGGAGTCACAAGCGAACGAGTGCTTAGCCGGCACCGACGAACAGTTAGCCACAAACTGTGGGTCAACCCACAGTTAGGGTTACGCTACCATGCTTCCCAGACGTGCCCCAACCCTGTCAGCTTCTGTGACGGGCTCCTCCACGTTACCATCAGCAGCAGGAGCAGCGGCAACGGAACGACTTCATCGGCCCGAATTTTCTCCACCTACTGCCGGACGCCTTCATGGAGACATGCTGACGTTGGCGCTCTCTCGCCACTGCCGCCCCGTTCCAACAGCGTAAAAAAAGCCAGGGTTTTTTTGTGGATCCTGTGGCGTCACTCTGAGCGGGACCTGTGACCGCATCAGAGGACATTTTGGTGTGAGCAATGGAAACATCCACTGCTGTGAAAACCCGCCTCCCATTTCGCGCGACGTTCTCGGCATGGAGAGGGCTCCCCGTCCTCCAGCAACATGGAAGCCGGCATGTCCCCGGCTTTACAACGGTCTAGGGGACTCCTGGGGGACCAACAGCAAGCCCGTGCCATGGGCAAACCTTTTTGAGCAGCGGCAGCGGGCCGAAGCTCTTGAAGCTGCTGGCCTTCCCAGCCATGACGAAGAGATGGACATGTACCTTGACAACGTCACAGCAGCATCCTTTGGAACCATAGACCAGCAGCAGCAGAAGCAGCAGCAGCAGCAGCAGCAACAGCAGCAGGTTCACGATGTGCTTCAGCGTGCTGCCAACTTGCGCGCTCAGCAGGCACAGCAGCAGCAAGCAGTGCGCATCGTCGATGTGAATAGGATGGCTGGGATGAGGCAGACCTCTGTCCGCCCCCACTGTGATGCAGCAGCGAACGCCGCTTGTCAAATGGCGATAGTGAAGCTGATGTGTGCCGGTGCATACCCCATCTCCTTTGCCCGCGAAGGACTGGTCAATGAAGTCGTTTCTACTAGCCGCCGCACCAACTCCTCGTTCCGTCTTCCAGGCCGCTCCACTGTCGTCAACGAAATCTTACCCAAGATTGATGCAAAGCTGACGGAGGAAGAAGCACCACTGCGCCAAGGCTGGGCTATCTACGGCGTAACTGTGGCCGTGGACGAGTGGGCCGACAAGCAACAGAGACCTATCTACAATGCAATGGCGGTAAACGCCAAAGGGGCATGCCACGTTTTTTCCAGAGATGCAAGCGGGAAGGTCCGCAACGCATCGCACGTGGCTGACACCATTGAAGAGGCCATCGTCACTGTGGGTGTCGGCAATGTTGTCTCGGTCGTGTGTGACAACACTGCAGTGAACAAGCGGGCGTTTGAGGACTTGAAGGAGAAGTTCCCCAACGTGCTGTGGCAGGGCTGCTGTGCCCACAACATTGACTTGGTGATGAAAGACATCATGAAGTCTGAGTGGGGCGCCTCAGTGCTTGGGCGGGTGGAGAAGCTGGTGAACTTCTTCTGCAACAACGATATGCCACGCACGTGGTTAAAGCAGCAGTCTGGCGGCCGGGTGCTTTTGCCTCGGTGCGACACTCGGTTCGCCACCGCCCACACCATGGTGCAGCGTCTCATTGACATGCGGCCTTTCCTACTGAAGCTTGTCAACCATGCATGCTGGGCTGACATGGGATCGCAGCGGGATGGCATGTTCAAGGCAAGGAAGAAGGCAGTGAGGCAGATTGTGCGCCGCCGTGTGTTTTGGCTGCAGGTGCGGCAGCTCCGAGACCTCCTTAACCCGCTGGTTAAGGTGTTGCGCATTGCTGACAAGCCAGGAGGTGCAGCAGGTGAAATCTATGAAGGACTACTTGACTGCATGACAGAACTGAAGGACCTGTCACAGGGGCGCGGACGGAAGTCGGTAAAGGTGGCAGCACAGCATGTGAAGTTCACAATGCAGCGGCTGAAAACCCGCTGGGAGTCTGACATGGCCTGCTCCCTCTATGCTGCAGCACGCCGCGTGCATCCTACGCACTTTGGGAATGATCATGGGGGGGATGTTTCCATGGTGCAGGTATGGTCACATGTGGCAGACACCCTCGTTCCAGAGGCAAAGCATGGGGCATTGCAGGACGAGCTGGAAGCCTTCCAGCTCGGCCGTGTGACTACCACCGTTATTCCCCTCACCACCAAGCGGCTGAGTGACCGAGCCCGTGCAGCAGTGGCAAAGGTGGTGGCAGGGACGCTGGCACCGTATGAGTGGGCAAGTCTCCACCTTGCCCACCTCCCCACCCTCCGTGAGCTCACCATCAAGCTCCTTTCTCAGCCGTGCGCGTCGTCTGACTACGAGCACATCTTCTCGACGCACGAGCTCATCCACACCGCGCGTCGCAACCGCCTCAGCGTGAAAATGCTGGAGATGCTCGTGCGGTGCAACGTCCGCCTCCGCCGGCAATACAAGCCAGCAAAGCGGTGCAAGCCCGACAACAACTGGCTGGTGCCTGATCCATCTGACAGCGAGGATGACGGTGTCATCCTCGAGAATGTAGAGGAGGAGGGTGAAGAGGGTGCAGACGTCGGAGTCGATGACAGTGAGGAAGACGAGATGGAGGAGGAGGAAGAGATATATGAGGAAGGAGAAGAAGAGGAGGAGGGTGATGGGCAACAGCAGCAGAAGGGCAGACGTGTGACTGATGAAGACGTCCCTTATGTTGCCCGTGAGGTTCGTACGTGGGCTGCCGTCTCTGCCATGGCAGATGATGTCGGCAATGGAGGAAGTCCTGGCGGGGGAGATGGAGAGGATGGAGTTGGGAATGAGGATGACGGAGGGGATTCGGGAGAAGGTGGAGGGGAGGATGGTGGTGAGGCCAGGGATGTGGGAGAAGCCGAAGGTGAGGATGATGGAGATGGAAATGAGGACGGAGAGGAAGAAGAAGCGGGGGAGGCAGGAGAGGTAGGGGAGGATGGGGAAGAGAAGGAGGATAGTGAAGGTGACGGAGAGGCGGCCATGGCAGCAGCAGAAGCAGCAGCAGCAGAAGCTTCAGCATCAGAAGCAGCAGCAGCAGCTGCCAGCAAAGCAGCCGCAGCCAGCAAAGCAGCCGCAGCTAGCAAAGCAGCTGCTAGCAAAGCAGCTGCCAGCAAAGCAGCAGCAGCCAGCAAGGCAGCCACCAGCAAAGCAGGAGCAGCTAGCAAGGCAACTGCAGCCAGCAAGGCTGCATCCACAAAGGCTGTAGGAGCCAGCAAGGGTGTTGCAGCTAGCAGGGCAGCTGCAACACGCAAAGGAGGTGCATCAGCAGCTCTAGGTTCCAGCAGGTCTAAGGTGGCTAAGGGCAGCAATGCAGGTGTCGGTGATGGAGGCAAGGCCAGCAGCAAGCGGACTCGGGTGGGGCGTCGGTGACAGGCTGAAGCACATGGGAAGGGGGGGGGGGGGGGGCATGTCTTGTGCTGCTGAATGTGGTTTACATGACAGGAAACTTTGATGGACATGCATGCTTGCATCTCTGCATGTTAGTGATGGCCCTGTAGACTCGTGCATTTCCCAGTTTCTCCATGCATGCTGTTTCTGATGACATCTCAAGTTTACTTGTTCATTGACATTGGATTCACTGTTGGTACTATGAATGTGTGGCTGGTTTAAACAGCCATTTTGTTGGCTGATGCAAGTTTCCCTTATCCTAGTGCAAAAATGCATTGAGTCTCAGTCGTTGAGTGAGCAGCCACCACTCCATGCATGCAACTTCATTGCATGCATTAATGTTTACGTAATTAGAACAGAAATGTTCTTGAATGGTACATAATGATGTGTGCAGCATGGTAGCAATAAAACAAGTAAAAACTGCATTTTGTAAATGTGGAGGATGCACACTTGGAGCTAGTCGCACTAGTCATGGTGTCCAAGTAGCCCCCCCCCCCCCTCCCTGCCGAGGTGGCCGATGTGCCGAGGTGGCCGATGTGCCAAACCACCACATCGATGTACCGCGGTGCACATCGATGTGCCGCGGTTCGAGGGGCCTAGGTCAACTATGAGAATTACACTTGTGTACAAGGAGGAGAAACTTTATAGAAGTGACGAGACATCATGTACACAATCAGGATTCTTTTAGTATTTCTTAAAGTGTAAGTTTATATAGCAGTTACACGGAAGATTCTTCATTATGTGACTTCGTCCTCCAATGCGTCCAGGAATATTCTGTGAAAGTTACTACAATGTATGGGTGAGTACACGGAAGGTACTTGGAATTTACGTGTAAAAAAAATGTGTGGTGTAGACAGATGTAGTAGTGCATGAATTTGGGGTGATTGAACCTAAATGCCCACTCTCGTCCTCTTGTCCACCTACTGCACCCTAGCCACGACTTATGGACAAGGTGAAGGTGCCTCGACCACACATACAACAGATCGGAGTTGTTGAACAAAACTTTGTTCAAATGTTGATGTATCCCTCGTCACGGAATGAAGAGAGGAGGGGGGGAGGGGACCAAAGGGACTTTGGAGTTGAACCCAAAAACTACGGAGGTATGTATGGACATAAGTGTACACATAGATATATGATATAGAATTACTTGTAGAAAATTTTATGGAAATGGATATATGGACATAGATGTATATGACTATAGAAACACATGTGGATATGGATATGGAGATGGATATGGATATGGATATGGATATGGATATGGATATGGGTAAGGCTATCGTTATGGATATGGACATGGATTTGGATATGGATATGGATATGGATATGGATATGGATATGGATATGGATGTGGATATGCATATAGATATGGATATGGATATGGATATGGCTATGGATATGGATATGGATATGGATGTGGTTATGGATATGGATATGGATATGGTTATGGATATGGTTATGGATATGGATATGGATATTGATATTGATATGGACATGGATAAGAATATGGATATGGATATGGATATGGATATGGATATGGATATGGATATGGACATGGACATGGAATTGGTGATGGTTAAGGATATGGATGAGTGAATGGGTATGGATATGGAAATGGACATGGATATGGACATGGACATGGATATGGATATGGATATGGATATGGATATGGATATGGATATGGATATGGATGTGGATATGGATATAGATATGGATATGGATATGGATATGGATATGGATATGGATATGGATATGGATGTGGTTATGGATATGGATATGGATATGGTTATGGATATGGTTATGGATATGGATATGGATATTGATATTGATATGGACATGGATAAGAATATGGATATGGATATGGATATGGATATGGATATGGATATGGATATGGACATGGACATGGAATTGGTCATGGTTAAGGATATGGATGAGTGAATGGGTATGGATATGGAAATGGACATGGATATGGACATGGACATGGATATGGATATGGATATGGATATGGATATGGATATGGATATGGATATGGATATGGATTTGGATATGGATATGGATATGGATATGGATATGGATATGGATATGGATATGGATATGGATATGGATATGGATATGGATATGGATATGGAGATGGGTATGGATGTGGATGTGGGTGTGGATATGGATATGGACATTGATATGGATATGGATATGGATATGGATATGGATATGGATATGGATATGGATGTGGATATGGATGTGGATATGGATACGGATAGGGATATGGACGTGGATATGGATGGATACGGATATTGATACACTTATGGATATAAAAATGATTGCATGACATAGCCACACATGAGGAAAGATTTATGTACACGGAATGGCATGGTTACTATGTAATCCGTTGTGCACTTTGTGTACAACATTGAAGCCTTGTTTCTTTCTTCAAGTGGTCATCTTGACTTCTTTCCTTGCGTTTTCCGATGTCGGTGACTGTCTGACACCAGAAAACGTGCGATCGCGTGACCTCCGGTGGTCACGCAAAGGCACTTTGGAATACGCTCGACAGGTCAGGGTCGAGCGGCACCGGCTGATTTGATTTCTGGTATTTGTTTTTGGGTACATAATTTTCAACACACAGCCAAATAAAAAAAGGGGGGATTCCTTTTTATCCACCATTTGAAAACGTTCTCTGCAAGTTATCCACGGTTGAAAACTTTATTTACATATCATCCAGTCATTGGAGAGGAAGATTGGTATGACCACTTTTTGGCAGGGGGCTTCCGTTCTCCACACTGATTTTAATCGGTGCGCACTTTGTCCAAAGTTAAAAAAGAAGCACCCTTTATCCACTTTTCACGACCTGACTCCTATACCCACTTTTCAAGCGGGCCAGTTGCTGGACTGCGGATCACGATAACAGCATAACGGGAGCCTAGAATGCTATAACAAGATCCTGTCTATTTGCTAAGAATTGACTTGACAGCATTCATCTCTTTGCATCAAATGATTTTATTTTGATTTTCTACCGTCTGATCCACTATATGACTACCCGGTTCCTCCTTTCTGACGCAATTTTTTTCTTATCACCATGTCTGACATCGTGAACGAACAGTGCCTTGTACACCAGAATGAAGGAACATGTTTGGTTCCATTGAATTAACACCAAGGAACTACTTTTATTGTGGGTGGAAGAATCATGAAGTCTCATAATTTGAATAGTAAAAGGTAGTACCAAAAAGTCGTAATCTGAAGTCAACATTTTCTTTGTAGGAATGGACAAATCGTCCATGAAGTTATGCTTTGGTTGAAAAATAGACATCCCCATGTGGATGCTTATCGTGTCTCATTACAAACAATTTACTGCCACATTTGCGGTGGGAAACTACTGTCGATGGCCTGCCTTTGGGCCTCTATCCGTTCAAAAAGACGGAATCTGAAACATGTTTCTGGCTACACGTTCTTCACCATAAGAAGAAGAAGGCAAAGGAAGTGCGAAGAAAAATCAGCTGAGGTACCAAACCATGTGCAGTCAACACCCAAACTGGTGTGAATATCTTTGGCTTCTCGTCATCAGTCAGGTCCAACGAGGACTAACAACCGAATGATGGCGGCAAACGAAACAAACCCCAACACACCTCCCCTATACCCCCTAGCCATCTGCACTCCCACCCCAGCCGCTCGATGCCAGTTAGTGCAACCGTTGCACACCACCGTCGCGTGAGCTGGAAACTGATCTAGTGCAAAGGTTGGGACAGCTACATTGTTGATGCAGCGTGCGGGCTTCCACACTCGTTGCTTAGTCTGCTGCCCACTTATTCTGCCACTCTAGAGTCTAAGTCTGAGTGCACTGGGTTTGTTACTCAGAGACGCGCGCGCCATTGTTTGCGCCAAAAAGCAGCTGAGAACTGGAAATGACTGATTAAGAAACAAGAATGAGCAACAATGGGAGATTCCTCCAAATTCTAGCCCCCCCCCAGCTCTGTAGAGCTTGTTACTCAGTTTCTCAACCAATCAGAAAACGGAATGATTCCCCTTTTCCCATCATTTGAGCGTTGGCTTGCCCAAACACCCACTTTCTTTAACCATTGACCACTATACTCAAAAAGTGTGAACAGTGACTAACCGTGAACGCTGTACCCACTTTTGAGAAGATATGCACTGAATCCCGGTATTCTAGTCACATTTTCTCACTGAGTGGGGATAACGTACATATCTTTTACAATATAAGAAATTCGCTTCTGTTTCTATTTCTTTACGTGTTGAGGCATCATTCCATGTGCATTAATGGGAACATCCTTCACTTTATTCTGATATGGTCGACTTTTGCTGATGATTGTGGCAGGGGGCTTTTTCTGAAAGTATGTCTGATGTCATGTTTATAAAATGACGACTGTGCATTTCATATCCTTCCATAGACAAACGCGCTGGAATATGGTCATGCGGCCGATGTTTCTGCCAACGAATGGACGTTGGCAGAATCGGTCAAGCGACCAATACAGAGCAAAAGGGGGTAGGAGGGGAGGGACGGGGGGCCCTCTCCCCCGCGAATGCGGAGGACAGGCTGGAGGCCACCCCTCGCCACGGCAAGGGCTCGCGGACGGCCAGAAGCTCGCCAATGACCAGCACCTTGTCGACAGCCAGCAACTTGTAGACGGCCAGCAGTTGCCCGTCGAGCAGCTCGCTGGCCGTCGGAAAGCAAGCTGTTTGCCAACTGCCAGCAGGTCGCTGGCCGACGGCATGCAGCTTTCTGGCCCATGGCCAGCGATTGCAAAGCCACGAATCCGCAGCGTCGCAAGGGCGAGGCCAATGGCCTCGAGCCCTTGCCCTCGATCCCCCCCTCATTATCAGTTGTGAGCAGGGAAGGGAGATACTATATGCGAGAGAGACGTGGGTGAAAGAATGAAAAAAGAGAGGAGTGGGTGGCAGCGACTGGGGGTCCATTTCAAAGTATTTGCGATGTTTACGGGATGGACCTGTCGTGCAAAAAAGTGGGTATTGGAGTCATGTGGTTAAACGTGGGTACCGGACGCATGTTTTTTCAAGTTTTTTGAAAAGAGCAACAAGTGGGGAAAGCGTAAACCCCCAGACAAAAAGTGGGCAGTCTGGTCTACTATCCCCAGAAGGTGGGTAACATGTGTAGAACATTTTCAAAAGTTGGGTGTGAAGAAATCCCCCCATCAGAAAATAGACCTATTCTCAAGAAGGCAGGGTTTTCTTGGTGAGCCCTGCCAGACGTCCGACAGCCCAAAACCCGGACGTCGTCCGTTTTGCCTGAAAACTGGACTATAACATAATACGCACGCTGCAAACGCAGCTGTGTGGTCAGAATCAGCTAGAAAAGTAGCGGTGAGGAGTTCTGGCTGCCTAAACCCAGGCAGCATTTGCACAAATCTCCGGTACCAATAGTGCAAAAAAAAATGAAACTTGGACCCTAGGCATGATATAGCGCTGCGAACGCAACAGTGCAGTCAAACACGGCATTGGACGTGTGCAGACAGCGACAGTGCCTGGCAGCAGCATGACTGCCGAGGAGGTCTGCCGATGTAGCTGAGCACGTTGGAGGGAGCAGGCTCCAACAAACTGCGTGTAGGCGTCAGCGTGCGTCGGCTCCACCAGACGACACTCTCGTACCGTTGCGTCTCGCTGTTAGTCATCTGCACGCCGATTTAAACAAGCCGGGAGGACACAACAGAGTACAAGTGAGAGATATGTGAAAAAAACCAACACACCCCATGACTCACAGGCGCAGTGCACATAGAAGGGCAGAGAGCACAGAGACCAAGAAGATAGAGAGAGAGAGAGGGAGAATATCAAAGACGCACACTGACCGCACTCACAGCCTTCCTGAAAAAATCACGCTTCAGTTCCTTGGTGAAAAAATCAGCCAACTGCCGTGCTGTCTCAACCCACACAATGTTGATGCTGCGGTCATGCAACAACAAACACACATAGTGATACTGGACATTGATGTGCTTTGTACGAGTGTGATGCTCACCGTCATTGTTAGCGATGGCCATGGAACTTTCATTGTCACAGTGCAGCGTGATGGACGGGACTGATTGACGCAACTCGGACAACAAGCGGCGCAACCACACGCTCTCACAAGCGCTAAAACCGAGGGCCATATGCTTTCCATCAGTAGTGTTGTGTGCAATACAACCTTGCTTGCCGCTACGCCAGGACACAGCCGTCCCGCCAACAAGAAAGATCCATCCAATGCAACTCTTGCCATCTGAACTGTCTGCCCAGTCATTGTTGGTGTATCCCTTCACCATAACAGACGGCTGTCGCCAGAACATGAGGCCTCACCGTGGGGTAGAGACGACATATTTTAGTACTCGGATCGTGGCCTCGGAGTGGAGTTGACGCGGCTCTTGAGATAACTGTGCCAGGAGGTTGACGGCAAACTCAATGTTTGGACGCGTTGTCGTCGCATGGAACAACAGTGACCCGATGACGCGTAGATATGTGGTCACGTCTACTGGCTCCCCCACTACAGCGGGATCAGAGCTCTTGAGCATTGTCTGACCATTGGGCGACATGGGTGAGGACGCTCTTGGTACAAGGGGCAGTTCCTCAGCGAAGCGCCCGGAAAAATTCTGGATGTAGGCGGCCTGATGGACATGCAGGATGCCCGTAGAGTGATCATGCTCAAGCTCCATGCCCAGAAATTCTTGTGGTGGCCCGAGGTCCTTCATCTGGAAGGCAGCATGCAGCAGGTCCTTGACCCGTTGGATAGCAGCTGCGTCCGGCGATGCTATGAGCAGGTCACCAACATAGACTAGGATAGCGACGAGGGTCCGACCTCGAGGACTGATAAACAACACGGGGTCGACAGAACTGCGATGGAGGTCGCCGCTGAAAAGGGTGCGACTGATCTCTTGGTTCCAGCAGTGCAATGATTTCTTCACGCCATAGAGTGCCTTCCAAAGCCTCTAGACCTTGCCAGAGCCATCGTCAAAGCCCGGAGGTTGCACCATGTAGAGCTCCTCGCCCTCTAATGAGCCATGCAAAAAGGTGTTGCTCACATCCATCTGATGCAATTCCCACCCGTGCTGGGCAACCACGCTGAAAAATACTCGGTTAGTGGAGAACCGACCGGCCGGGGCAAAGATCTGGTCATGGTCGATCCCAGGGACCTGAGCAAACTCGTTGGCTGTAAGGCGGGCCTTGTACTTGTCTAGGGACCCGTCTGGCTTCCACTTTTGCCGGAGAACCCACTTGGCGCTGATGGCCTTACGGCCCGGGGGGAGGTTGACGAGCTCATAGACATGATGTTGCCGAATGGCGGCAAGGAAGTTAGCGCATGCACCCTCCTGGTGAGCAGCTTCGGGAGATGCCCGAGCCTCACGAAGGGTGGCTGGGTCCTTTGGTCGCCCTGTTGGGCAGAAAGTAAGGGCGTGCACGTCCCGTGTCCTTGGTGGCATAGGCGTGAGCTTGGCCATGATTGTATACCAGTCCTCCTGATGGAGTAAGGCATAGCCCCGAGGTGATCGTGGATGTAGGTCAGTGTTGACTGACAGTGTGGCCAAGCAAAGTGCCTTGGTAAGGAGGTCCCTGCTCGCGACTGTGGAAGTGGGTCTCAGAGGAGGCAAGGAGCCTCGTGGGGTGACGGGGGGTCGTGGCGCAAGAGGACGTGAGGGGGTGGCCCGAGTGCTCACAGTTAGCCTGGGTCGAAGGCTCCCACCCGGACCACGTGTGTAGCACGCCGACACGGAGAGGGTAGCCGGCCCTGAGGGGCTGGCAGACACGGACGGGGTAGCCGACTTTGAGGGGCTGGCAGGCACGGACGGGATAGTCGGTCCTGAGGGGCTGGTAGGCACGGATGGGGCAGCCGGCTCTGAGAAGCTGACGGACACAAACGGAACGGCCGATCCTGAGGGGATGACGGACACGGATGGGGCAGCCGGCCCTGAGGGACTAGTAGGCACGGACATGGCAGCCGACCCTGAGGGGCTGACGAGCACCGATGGGGCAAGAGGCCCTCAAGGGTTGACAGACACGAATGGGGCGGCCGGCCCTGTGGGGCTGGCGGACATGGACAGGGCAGCCGGCCCTGAGGGACTGGTGCACACAGATGGGGTAGCTGGCCCTGAGGGGCTGGCGGACACGGATGGGGCAGGCGTCCCTGAGAGGCTAATGGACGTTGACGGTGCAGCCGGGCCTGAGGGGCTGACGGACACGGATGGGGCAGCCGGTCCCAAGGGGCTGAAGGACGTTGTCGGGAAAGCCGGCCCTGAGAGGCTTGCGGACACGGATGGGGCAGCCGGCCTTGAGAGGCTGGCGGGCCTGGACGTGGCAGCTGGCGTATAGGAACCCACGGGTGCAGACTATGAGACGCCCGGACGCGGCTGGACGGAGGACAGACCCACCACTCCTCCATGCAACGAGAGGAACATCAACGTTCCTGAGTGAACGAGGTCGCGGGGAAAGAGATCCTCAGAGAAGAGGGCATCCTGGGACTCGACAATGTATTGCCGTGTGGGATCCCAGAAGACCTATCCAGCAGCTACAGCATGACACATCACTGATGCGGACCCAGGAGGCACCGGTGCGTTGGCATGTGGTGGACCACCCACTCAGAGTTGAACGACGACTGCCCAAGCGTCCTGGATGATGTCTTGGACCTTCTGTAGTTTTTCTGCAGCCTATAGGGTTTTATCGATGGACTGGCCGTGGGCCCAATTTGCATGTTTTGCATTGTGTATCCACCGTTTGATGCCGGATGCATACATGCGAACAGTCATAGCATCCGGCCTAAGATCCTGCACGTTCAGATTCACACAGAATGACACCTGAAAACATCCGACGCTGAGTCAGTTTCACAGATCAAGTTAGAGATTGCAGATGATGTGGCGGAGGGAGTGGGAGAGGCAGCAGAGGCCATTGATACCTTGACGATGGCCGGGACGATAGGAGTTGCTATGGCGGTGGCAGGAGTTGCAGCAGATCCGTCTCCCTCATCCTCGGTTGCGGGGTTGGTGCGCCATCCTCTCCTGGTTTCTGCCATTCCATCGGCCGGTGGCGAGGTGGAGTGCTCGCCGACGACCACAGGATAGCACAAGATTGATGCGCCGGATAGAATTAGAAATAATTTTAGGGCATGCAGGCGCATGCACAAACGAACATGAGCTCTGTGTCTGAGTGCGATGCAAGACGGCAAGAATTTGGCTAAGTCTGGAATGCTGAATATAAAGAACAAGGAGGGAATATAAATGAGCCCCTAGTGGGCTTAAGTAGGGGCGCCGGCAGCTAGCCGCACCGGGCCCCGTCACCCTCGCTGAGCCCAAACGGGTTAGCAGGGAGAACACACTGCGTACACCACGATAACAATAACGGTGGTCTCCTCGAGGCACCGGAACAGCTCTCCAAGTACCCGGGTCTCGACCACTGAGAAAATAGGAACAGTGCCAAAAAATCTCAGAATCAGCGTCAAGACATCACACACGGCTTTCCGAACATCGGAAGCCCCACAACAGCCATCGGGTCTCCTCGTCGCACCGGTATAGTCCACCGGGTGCGCGGGTCTCAACCCACCGAGAAAACTCTCCTAGCTCTCGACAAGCCCACAGGGTTATCGGAACGCATCGACTGCGTCTCGCAGGCGCTGTCGTACGTGCTGGAGAAGTATCGAGACACCCCGAAAGCCTGTCGTTTCGTCACGCTCTTCTCCACCATACACCCCGGATGTGGGTATATCGGTAAACTAGCAGTGTCGGTCGTGACGGGTGGAAGCCACACAAACCAACACTCCCCCTGGCTGACATAGTCGTCCACGCCAGAACGAATGAACAAAGGCGTGGAACAAAAATGTATGGCAAGCCATAACATGCATGAGTCAACTCACAGAGACACACACACATACTCATCTGCTATCCATCTAGGGTCTCCCTGGACACTGGCACAGCCCACCAAGTGTCTGGGTCTCGACCAGGAGAGGAGTGATGCACGCACACACAAACCAGTGTAATGCACATACACATGTCATGCACATGTCAGAGGACAAGATGGTCTCCTCGTGACACTGGCGGTACCAGGGCCCGGGTCTCGACCGCTACGAGCAATCCAACACAATAGTATCATCATCCAAACACAGGATCAAGGGAGGATCTCCTCGTAACACGGGTACAACGCACCACGTGTCCGGGTCTCGACCAACAGCTCGCATGCACATGCCACACACAGTATAGCCACACACTAAGACACACGATCACATGGTCTCCTCGTGACACTGGTACAATGCACCAAGTGTCCGGGTCTCGACCAACAGCTCGCATGCACATGCCACACACAGTATAGCCACACACTAAGACACACGATCACATGGTCTCCTCGTGACACTGGTACAATGCACCAAGTGTCCGGGTCTCGACCAACAGTGTGCTACCATGTATATGCAGCTGTGCAGGTACGTAGCATGAGCCACATGCGGGATGCTGTAGATGCTCACAAAGAGCATGGACCTTGCCATGCATCTCCCATAGCGTCGCGTCAGGTTGAGGTCCACACAACACTCCCCCTGGGCAGATGAACCTTGCAGCGATGTCCTCGATGGAGATGTTGATGTCGTAGCTGAACAGATCTTGGGCGATGAGTCATGTGGTGTGTCCAACACATAGAGATACCTCCCCCTGTCACGTGCGAGTCGACTCCCTCACTCAAAGACGAAGTGGTCTCTCCCGCTATGACTCCTCACCTCGTAGCTGCATCACCTGGGGTATACCAGTCCTCGCGTGACTGCCAAGGGTCGCAACTCACAGTCTCTCCTGCATCCGCACTACCGCGATGCATCTGTGTACGCCGGAGGAACGGGAATGGGCGAGCAGCACGCGTGCGTGGATGAAGTGGCGGAGCTGGCCTCCGATACGGGATAGGACACCCTAAGACACAAGGGTGTACTACTAGAAGAGGAGAGCTGGAGCGATGAACCGGATCACCACTCGTGGGTGAAGATGAAGATGGGGCAGGTGAGTCGGGTGGATGAAGGTGCGTGACGGCAACAGAAGAAGGAGGAGCAATGATGGGGTCGACAGGAGCCGGGATGGCGAAAGCCGACGGCACGCTCAGCATCACTGCTGCTGCCGGAAGGCTCCTGCCGGTACCAGTGATGCTCCCCTCCACTGAGAATCGCTCACGCGCTGCCACCATCTCCCGCTGTAGCATGACTACTCGCTCCTGCAGATCAGCATAATCTGCCTCGGACATGTCGAGGTGGCCCATGTCGACCTGGTGTAGAATAAACTCTGCCTCACTGGATGCTGCAGATGCAGACTCCACAACTCGTGAGTACAGCGCCATCTACATCTCTGCTGCTGAAGAAAATAGAACTGGTGCTGCTGCATCCTCCTGGGGGTCAACCAAGCTCGCAATGTTCTGAGACGCTGGATCATCGGATGCAGCTGCAGGTGTTGCATCCACATCATAGCTCGTGTCTGTCATGCGAGGAGTGAGCGGTCGCATGCCGAGAGAGAAGGAGAAGGAGGAGTTGTCAGAGTCCATAGAGCATGTGGAAACTTCGTCCGTGCAGGTACTACCACTCTCGGCGTCGATCTGATCGGTAGGGTCACCAACAGGTGAAACCGAGGGGGCAGAACTCAACTCCTGCTGACGAGGTGACTCCATCTGCATGTATGGATCTGCTCCCATATCCTCCACTGCCGCCGTAATGGACACATGTGTACAGGGCTCCGGATCAACAATGTCCGTCAAGGCGACCAACAAGCGCAGCTGACGCTCACGCACTGTCTCGCCGGGAAGGCTGGTCGCTGCCACCTGCTCGATGATAAAGTGAGGACCATCATCTGACTCCGTCATGTATGTCACTGCTCCGTGTGTACGGGAACCTGGAGGCTGTGGGAACCTGGACGACTCCTCACGCTGAAGCTGGTCCTCAGGTAGCGCAGATGAGGCGATGGAGCCTGCTGTGTCTGCTGCAGCATATGTCCCGGCGACATCTCTGAGAACTGCTGCTCTCAAGAACGCCTCAACCTCTAACAGACCAGCCGGTCGACTTTGCTCATGTACAGCGACCGCTGTCGGGCTAGTATGAGTCCCGTGCGCCAACGCCCCTGGAAATCCGTATGGGACATCCCGATCCGCAAAATACTCCTCTGCTACCGCCAGGTCGCTACTGATCAGAGTCGTGAGTGGCATCACCAAGGCACGTGAGACCTGCCCTCCTCGTGATGCAACCTGCTGTTGCAAAATGTCTGGCTGCTGCCCCAGCGTAGATGTCGACCTCGATGACATGCAAGTCCCAAGTACTCCAACATCCGCCGGACTCGTGTGAGTCGTCTGCACACTCTCCCCCAAAAGTCCTGGGCCTCCACCGGACGGAGCCGCGAGTGGCACCGTCCAGGGACGCCGTGCCTACACTCCTCCTGAGGTAACCTGCTGCTGAAGAACGTCCGGCTCCTGTCTCAGCGTGGATGTCGATCTCGATGACACGCATATCTCCTGCACTGGAACCTCCGTCGGGCTTGTGTGAGCCTGCTGCACAAACTCTGCCAAAAGTCCGCAACAGGCATCCTGATCCGTACGGGACCCATGTGCCACCGCCGAGCCGCCACTGGTAGGAGCCGCGAGTGGCACCGCCGAGGGACGCCGGGCCCGCACTCCTGACGCAACCTGCTGCTGTAGAAGATCTGGATCCAGCCCGGACGTGGAAGTCGATCTCGATGATACGCAAGTCTGCACCATGACCTCCATGGCGAGATCAGACTCCACGTCATGTACTGCCACCCTGTCATCTGCATCTGCCTCGGCTGACGCTAAGGCACGGCGGGACGGCGGGGGTGCGGCTACTGTCGCTCCGGGCATAGGCATTGTCTGATGACCACACTCCCCCTCGACAGGTACAACAATGGAAGCCGAGGAGGTGGAGGATGTATCGAAACCAGCACGAGCACGGCGTGCGGAGCGCTGACGCCGACGTCGCGGGGCCACTCGACTGGAACGACTGCATGAAGACATGTCATCGCGAGGTGGCCTCGTGGTCGCAACAGAGTGGAGGATCGAAAGGATGGTGGCAGCCTGAGACTCGCTGGCAGATGGGGCTGAAGGTACACCATCGGATGAGGAACGAGGAGAGGATGGAGGAGATGTGATCGAAGAGGCCGTCGACGAACGAGTAGCAGAAGCACGCTCAGTGATGACAAGCTCACAGAGCCGCTGCACCGTCTGCCGGAGGCCGTGGATCTCAGCGAATATGCTCGCCAGAGGTCCAGCTAGGGGATCTACCAACGCCGGAAGATCCGTATGCTGTGGAGGACGCAGGCTCGGACGAGGCTGTAACCAAGGTGGATGCCAGCCGGGAGGGCGCGTCCAACAGCGACGCCAACCATGACGTCTATCACCACAGTAGTAGCAGGCGAATGCGCAGGGCGCCTGCTCAGATGTCCGCGCACTCATCTCGTGCGCTGGACGATGGATAGGTGCCGAGGGCACCTACTCCCGGTGGTAAACACCAAGCTACGGGAGAGAATGAGGCCCGTAGGTACTATCACTCCTGGAGGTCACGGCGTCCGGGTCAGCAAACGTGACCAGACGGGAAGAGCTGCACTACCATAGCACATTCGGAGACGAGAGTCTGACTAGCCGCGGCGACCAATGCTGCTGCCACGAATGGAGCGAAGACTGCTCCAAGACGAGAAGGGGTGGCGGCTGCAGGTGTGGCTGCTGCTCAAAGCGGTAGACGACCCAGCCCTCGGAGACGGTAAGACTCGAATCCGCCGTCGATCCCACGGGGTGAAGTGCGCGCACCAATCCACGGGCCCCAGGGAGACGCCAGTCCAGGACACGTCTCGAAGTGGAAATAGCCGCCGACGCACAAGCCGTCGTCAGTGGGGAAGGACGAAGTAGAAACGTAGCTGCAACTGCCCCTCACTAAGTAGTCGTTGCAACTCCACCCGCCACCGCTATGGCTGCGGCGAAAGCTGCAGCTGCTGGGGCGGTAGTATTTGGACGATTCCCCCTTTTTTTCCGGCCCCTTTTTAAGTGTGTCGTGTCCGCACCCACCACCCCCCCTTTTTTTTCCTTGTGATCCCCTCTGCTCGCCTTCAGCCCTCGGTTTTCTTTCTTCTTTTCTCTTGTCCACTCGTTGAAAGGCGTACCCCTTTCCGTGTTTTTATTACTCGCCCCCCTCCTTTTCTCGATTGCCCGGATGGTGGGCGAATGGAGAAAATAAGGAGGGGGGGGGAGTGTCCAGCTTGTCCGGTACTCCCTCCCATGCACTATCGCGCGCTCGCTCGCTGAGCGAACGAGCGAGCGAGTGGGCGCGTAGGGGGGAGGAGGGAGCGAAGGGCGAGGGGGGGGGGTCCTATCCGCCCCTCTGACCCGGCCCCTCCGTCGGTCGGCCGACGGGGCCGACGGGGCCGACGGGGCCGAGGGGGCCCGCGAGGCCGATGGGCCCCCTCCGAAGGGTCCCTCGGAGGGGCTCAGCAGGGCCCTCCGAGGGCCCCCCTTGAGAAGGGGAGAAAGGAGGGAGAGGGGGGGGTGGCGAACGGGGTCGACAGGCCCCCTCAGAGCCCCCCCCCTTCAGAGGAGGGCTGCAAGGCCTTCCTCGCAGTGGCAGCAGCAGCTGCAGCGGCAGGTGCAGCTGCTGCCGATGCTGCTGTTGCTGCTGCTTCAGCTGCTGCTGCTGCTGATGCTGCTCTACGCAGCAGCTGCTGCTGCTCTACGCAGCAGCTGCTGCTGCTGCTTGCTGCTGCTGATCTGCTGCTGCCCTCTGTTTTTTTTTTGCTTTCGCTCTGCACGCTGTTGCACGCTGCTGCTACTGCTACTGCTGCTACTGCTGCTGCCGCCGCTGCTGCTGCTGCTGGTGTTGCTGCTGCTGTTGCTGCTGCGGCTGCTGCTACTGCTGCTGCGTAGCTGGTTGCTGCTGCACGCTGTTACTTCTGCTCGGCTCACCGCCCCTGTGGCGTTCACGTGCAATCGTTTCTCGATCCCTCACGCTGCTGCCGGCATGGCGCCACGTGGCGCGTTCTCTTTGCGTTCTGCCCACTGCTGCTGCTTCTGCTGCTCACACGCCCCCCTGTGCTCTGATACCAAATTAGAAATAATTTTAGGGCATGCAGACCCATGCACAAACGAACATGATCTCTGTGTGTGAGTGCGATGCAAGACGCCAAGAATTTGGCTAAGTCTGGAACGCTGAATATAAAGAACAAGGAGGGAATACAAATGAGCCCCTAGCGGGCTTAAGAAGGGGCGCCGGCAGCTAGCCGCACCGAGCCCCGTCACCCTCGCTGAGCCCAAACAGGTCAGCGGGGAGAACACACTGCGCACACCAAGATAACAATGACGGTGGTCTCCTCGAGGCACCGGAACAGCTCTCCGAGTACCCGGGTCTCGACCACTGAGAAAATAGGAACAGTGCCAGAAAATCTCAGAATCAGCGTCCAGACATCACACACGGCTTTTCGAACATCGGAAGCCCCACAACAGCCATCGGGTCTCCTCGTCGCACCGGTATAGTCCACCGGGTGCGCGGGTCTCAACCCACCGAGAAAACTCTCCTAGCTCTCGACAAGCCCACATGGCTACCGGAACGCATGGACTGCGTCTCACAGGCACTGTCGTACGTGCTGGAGAAGTATCGAGACACCCCGAAAGCCTGTCGTGTCGTCACGCTCTTCTCCACCATACACCCCGGATGTGGGTATATCGGTAAACTAGCAGTGTCGGTCGTGACGGGTGGAAGCCACACAAACCAATAGATAGTGTTGTACGGCAGGAGCAGGTGGCTGACTGCCAGGAGGGGGCAGACGTCCCTTGTGAGGATGACGAGTCATACATGGGGTATTGGTCAGACACGGCGTCGGTGACAGACGTAGAGGCCCAGTGTGCTGCCGAATTTGCAGCAGCTATTGCACGAGCGTATGATGACCCTTGTACAACGGCAGACGTCCGTATGTGCGATACGTCGACGGTGCCTAATTAGCTCACAGTAGCCACCAGAGAGGACACAGAGCGAGCTGCGGATCTCCGGCTCATGGATGCCTTGAGCAGCGTCACTAACACCATGGGGATTCGAGCGGATGACATAGCTGTAGCTCTCGTGCACGAGCGACTACGCTCCACGATGGATTCTCAAGAGGCAGCCGCGGCTAGAGCGGAGGTGCACGTGAAGAGTCTCTTGGCCGAGCTCCGAAAGGCCAGCAACCACTGTTACACCGCGGATGTTCCAGCACGACAGCTTGTCGAGGAGTGTGTAGAGGATGTACATAGGCATCGCGAGACAGCTCCGTGGTCTCTACAGCATGCACGCCTGGGACAGGCGGATGGCTTCCGCGTCAGAGCTCGTTGAAATCCATACGCGCCTTGACATTGCGGAGGCCGCGAGGCGATGTGCAGCTGAACAGTGGATGTAACTGAATTCCTGGAGACTTGCATGCTTTTTGCGTAGTGTACCGGGTTGCTAATCCCTCGGGACAACACGTTCGGTTTACACCGGTGTGTGAGAAACCACTTGGAGCTCGTTCGCTCCAGGTCGGGTTCGATCCCTGGGTGGCGTCCGGGCTCCACGACGAATGGTTCGCGTGGGTAGCCTGGTCAACCGGCTCTTACCACTTTGCTCTCTTGTTTCTCGTTCATGTGTTACTCTTCACGTCTCTTCACGTGAGCTTGCCCCCGATCCATGGTTTCACCCCATCGCCTGCTACTTGCTTGCTTGCTCACTTGCTTGCTGAGCAATCAAGACTACCTACAGTTAGGAGGTCCTTGACATCTCAAGACAGCTCACACATGGTTGGGGGGGTGGGAGGGACTTGTAAGTGTTTTATGCAAGGTCCGGTCTTTCCCTCAACTAGTGAGAAGACGTGGCGTGCGAGTAATTTCTCCAGCCAGAGATAGGTAAACCAAGGTGTGCTTGCATCCTGAATGCTGCTTTCATGGAACGACATGACGTACACACAAGGAATAAAGCTTCAACATGTGGGTCGCAAGGGTCCTGCTGCATGCACACGCACACCAAATCACCAGATAGCCACGGAGACACAGCCTGCCGGGAGGACTTGAGAAAGGAATCCAAGTCCAGAGTCATCCAGGGGTTTTGGACTGCTGCAAGAGAAAAACTTTCCCTTCTCTGCATTTTGTGCTCTGGTTTCTCTTCAGCCACACAAAAAAAACTCAAGTGCGGTACTCGTCCCCGCAGTCGCCAATCACGCGCATGAGGTCCCGCCCATTCCCCATGACCGCACTGAGGGAGGATCTATCGTCCTCATCCAGACGCAGTGAAAAGATGCGCAGCGTGTCTGAAATGTGCTCTGAAAGACCGAGCCTCACACCGATCATCGATCCTGCCACGCCAGGCTGAAGCAGCCACAAGCGCGCCAACACACACACACACACACACACACACACACACACACACACACACACACACACACACACACACACACACACGCACGCACGCACGCACGCACGCACGCACGCACGCACGCACGCACGCACGCACGCACGCACGCACGCACGCACGCACGCACGCACGCACGC